>JANHGL010015373.1:664-21934 GCA_024611195.1 Ceyx melanurus | reverse complement strand
ATGTATGTATGTATGTATGCATGCATGAGTACATTCTTCTCCCCAGTGCCAATGTGTTAGGGAAGGCTAACAGCTGAAGTACTTTCATGACTGCAGTGTACAGCTTAGCTTGGGAAAACTGCTGTGCAGTTTGATGTAATAGCTTGGAGTCCACATGCAGGGCTTCTGACCTGGAGTTCTTGATTTGTAATTTGCTTCCTGTTTAATCATGGCTAGAAATGCTGTGCCAGAGAAGCTTAAAGGAATATTCAGGACAAGTTTATTAATGATATTGAAATGTCTTAAGTAATTAAGCCTTCAGCTTAAACATTTGACAAGTGGGATAATATTCACCTGCTTTGCAGGGAAGTATTTTATAGTCTTTTGAAATCCTATATTTATGTTATTACTTATCAATAATACTGATACTTCAATATTGTTTTCTTTCTTCCTTCTTATATATTGTGTAGGTCCTAATGTAATTGAAACTTCTGTAGCAAGAACTGACTTAAATAACAGCCTAAAGGTAAGAGTTCATAAATATTGTTGGATTACATGAATGGCTTTATTTGATGTCAGTAATATTAAACATTCCCCTCCTTGCCTGCAATGATTTAAAATTTTTATTGGAAAACTTTTTGGCCATGTGGTGTTTTCCAGTTTGAAATTGAACATGCAGTATTGTACTACCACTGTGTTGTTATTCCATGTGTAGCTCAGCAGCAATTTCTAGTCTCTTACTGTTGTGAGCAGGTAAAATAGAGAATTCTATTATGTTTCTATGTAGTAATTTCTGATAAAGTAACACTTGAGTGTTGGTAGGATTTGCTGGGGGGTTCATATTGGAGATTCTTGTAGGGAGGGCAAAAATAGAAATTGAGACCACAAACTGAAAAAATTATGCTTTCATTGGCAACTAATGATACCCCTCTTGTGATCTTCCTTTCTGTCAGCTGGAAAGGAATAGTTCTTTTTAATTGCTCACTATCACATGACCAAGACATAGGATCTGGATTCCAAGCATGAACATTCACATTCATTTTCTCAAAAGCTTTTATATTTTCATTCTCAGTTCTTGCATTTTTATTTCTCTTTGCTATCTAAAGTCAATCTAGAGTATTTTTTGTGAAAGTGCTGAAAAAGGTTTGTTGTGATTTTTTTTTTAAAGTTGGATTTTATTTAAATCCACTGGAACATTTTTTAGTTTTGTTTCATTAGGCACCTAAGTATGTTTAGATTGATACTGTGTTATGGGTGGGGTTTTTTTTAAGCATATTTTTATATTGAAGAAGAAGTCTTTCCCACATGTAGGTTTTATCTATTCATGGTATCTTCCATGCTCTTGAAGTAGAACTGGGATTTATAGAAAACATAGTGGAAAGTAGATGTTTTTCTCATATTTATAGTTGAATAGGTTTAAAAACTCTGTTACACATGAGAAATCACAAATCTGACTTTTGATGTAAAGTGCTAGAAATTATTATTTTCAGGCTGGGTCTCAGGTTGTTGTTTTCTTTATTATCTGAACTTTGCTGCTACTTTTATGTGCTTTGAGTGGGCCTACCTTTCCTTGAGTGATGTGCAAAATACCTGTGCTGTTTAAGCTACTTCCTCTCTGGAAGAGTTATATTTGAGCTGCTTATCATACTGTTCACAGAGAAGCATGTATTAAATCTATTCCCCAAAGATTATGCCTTTCATCACTCGTAACTACAGATCTCTCATGTAACAGAATAATGGCTGGTGCTAACCTTGTGGGATTTTTTTACAGCTGAAGCCGTTTAATTTAAGTTCACCACCACTGTCTACTTACAACCAGCAGCTGTGGTTGACCTGTGTTGTTGAGTTGGATCAGCATGATGGTGAGAATCTTAACCTAATTGTCAGGAAACTGCTATAGCAGCCTATATGTTATATCTTTAATTTCATCTGTCACATATGTGATCCTATTGCTTTTTGCCTATGGCTGGTGGGCTTTTCCTCTGATGTATTTTCTCCCCCTCCAAACCCTGCCCTCAGTAAAGACAGGGACAACCCTCACCTTGAGAACTGGAAGCAGCATGTATATGGGATAAGTTGTTATTTCTATGAAAGCATTAGTATTGAATCTGTATATAAATATATTCCTTCATTATGGGGGCAATTAGATGTGTAGATTGTAATGATCCTAATTTTTTGATAACATTTCTCTGATAAATATGTGAGAAATACTGTATTGGTAAGTGTTAATATGTCAAGAATAAATATAGGGCATTTGTGACTTACTGCCTATTAAAATTTTCTGGGTTTTTTTAAATTTAGTATACCAAGCCCCTAATCCAGTAATCATCTTTGAATATCATGTGTTTTAAAATATATTTGGAACTCTTATTTGAGATTTAGTTTCTGCATGCAGTAATAGCTTAATGTTTTCTCTTTTAATTACAGTTTCCCTCAAAAAGAACGTTACTATGACAGTAAAAGTACTTGGGGTGGTGAAGGATGGAAGCACACCTTATGTTAATAATCAAGTTCACAATCGGACAAGATTACTCAGTTGTGCACAGGTAAGTGCCTGCTTACACAAAATTCTGATGTAGTTAGTACATTTTCTTTAAATCTGTTTGTGTGCATGTGATGTTCCATGCAAATGAGAAGAATTGCCTGCTAAGCATGTTCTGGGAAAGACTCCAAAGTATGGTTTTATTTATAATTGCAACCTAGTTAGTAATCCTGACTAAGATACTTACCTATCCATCTTTTTTTTTTTTTTTTTTCTATTACTTGTGTCTATTACCCCTTAACGATCCCTCTTTCTTATTAGAGTAGCTCTCTTGTTAGCAAAGCAGTGTGTCCTGCTTAGTCACCTACACAGACACAGCAGCACTGAAGGATGTTGTAGTGTAAGATTGGATATAGGGCTCCAGAGGGGAGAAAAATTCTCCTCCAACACCTAGAAGAGAGTCTGTTTGAAATTAGCTAGCATCTGTGTTCTGAAAAAGCCAAATTTCTTGTCACCTGTAAATACATGTTTAAGGTTTTGAGTATAATTTGCACTGAAATTTTTATGCTTAGAGACATCCAAACCAGCTTCTCCAGATGTAAGTCCTTTAGGAAGGGCAGAGCTGAAATTTTTAATGGTAAGCATATAAGACAAATAAAAAGTTTTCATATATGAAAACATATGAAATCTGCAGAAATGAATGAGCAGTGCTCTATTAGATTTAATGACACCCAGACAAGAAAGCAATATGCTTGGATTTTTCTCCTTTCTCCTGTTAACCTCTAGAAATGAGTTAGTACAAGATAGCCCATCTCACAGCAGACCTGGGGCTTGACTGATGGAGGCATTCAAATCCTGGTGCTGCAAGCAGTTGCTTTCATCAGCTTGAGTGAAAAGCTAGTCTTGTTTATTGGTCCAACCTTTGGTCCTGCTGACTGACTTTATCAGATAGTTTCTTCTGCTTCGTCTGCTATCTTTCAAGACATTCTTTATCTGTGAGTCTGGCTGATCAAGATTGCCCTTGGCTGTGCTGGGTTCACAGTTAGACTGGATGATCTTGAACATCTTTTCCAACCTAAATGATTCTATGATTCTGTAATAAATATATAACCACTTAAATTCTCCAATGTATGCCAACAGTGTATATTCTGGAATAAATTGAAGCCTTTACATCCTATTCCTCACTGTATGTGTTTACAGAAATGCAGTGAAATCATTGTTGTTCACCTTGGCTATCTGAACTACACCCAGTACAATGTATTTGTTAGCTTTGAAGATCTAAATAAGTTAACATACACCATCCAGAACATTACTTTCACAGTAAGTATAAAGTTTTATACTAGCAAAAGAAGTCTTCTTAAATACTAATGCTGTATAAGTCTGCTTTAACTGTAATTAAAAAGTAATTAATTTTTGAAGATAAACATTAAAATGCATCAAAATTCATTTATGTCACTACTAATGTAAGAATTACTATAGCATTTGCTGTGAGGGTCTAGAACAATTTTATTTTTTTTTGAATTCTAAAAGGAAAGATTTTTCTTTCAGAACTGGTAATGCTGTTTTCTGGAACAGATTAATTTAGTCTAATTCCTGGGAGATATTTTTAACAGTAGGCAGGCTAGACAAGAACATCCAGTTTTCTGCATTTGCTTATAGCAATGTTGCCTCTCTAGACCATGGTATCTTTTCCAGCCTTTACAGGATGTGTATCTGAATTAGCAAGATTTTCCCAGACTTAATAAAAATGGGGCTAGAAGGATTTAATGAACTCAAAATAAAAATTAAAGGTTTTTTGACTGTGCTTATGAAGAATATAAAATGTTTATTCAGCTAAAATAAGAAGACTACTAAAACAATTCACTAAAATAATCAGTGAAATAGCTCATAGTGCTAAAGATCACTTATAAAACAGTTACATCATCAGTTTGTGCTGACTATTTCCACAAAGAAACTTAGAAACATATGCATTGGGAGAAAATACAGCTAAACCAATTTTATAATACATATTACCATGGTATATTCTAACTGTATGCAATATACAGTATGCCAGAGAAAGTGGCAAGTAAAAATCTTACTGTACAGCAGAAGTGTTTTTTATATATACTAAAACATTTTCCTTAATTTTAATATTTGTATTATGCTGGTGCATAAAGTGTCTCATTGAAAATTATCTCTAAGGGGGAAAAAAACCCAAACCAAACTCTCAAACCCTTTGCTTAGCTCGAGATTTCAAACAGGACAAGATGGTGGAGCATTTACAGACATGGGTTTTTATCTTGCTTTGCAGGCTGCCTTTAAGGCAGACTTGTCTGCAAAATTAAAAAACCCAGAGCCCTGTTTTCCCACAGCAACTAAAATGATCTCTTTCATTATTACAGTGGGTTATGGTGATCTCGGTTGAAATAATAGATTGCCTTTTTATAATGGGATTCTCTACATATCATTTTCATCCTACATTTACATTTTGAAAAGACAAGACAGAGGTTGACATTTAATACATTGAAAAGCAAAGCTTCTTGTTCAGATGGGTAAAGCATATGTTGTACCAGGGAGTTTGCATTTCAGAAATGGTTTCAAAAGAGAAGCATGCCAGGTTGGAGATAAACTGTCAACAGAGCAGAGTTTATGCAAATTGATAGGTTATAATTAATACTTGTGTCCTTATAATAAATGGAGAAGGAGCTTTTCATTCTTAACCTATTTAAAAAAAAAAGTACTTTATTGCTGCTTAGCTTATTTATTTTTCCCTTGCTTTATTTTCTTTTTTCTGCTTCTGAAATAAAATAAGCTTTAAGAAAACGAAGCCATTACAGGAAGAATGTCCGTACCTTTTCAACCTCTTACTAATGAATTTATGCATCTGCCCTTGATTTTAAAGAAGAACATACTGCTTTTACTCAGTTATTGGTATTTCAAAATTTGAATGAAATTGCAGTTGAAATCAGTGAAGAATATCCTTTTTGTCCTGAGAAGTGCTTTCAGATATGACAGCAGGCTGAGTATTGTTATGAAGTTGCAGGCTAAAAGAGAAGCAAGGCAATTAAGCTGCTTTGATTATTTTTTCATTGGATAGTTGTATGGTTATAAATTTATCTTTGTCTTTACATGGTGAGAGGGAGAAATATGGTTATACCTTTAAATTTTGAAAAGCCAGATCACTTTTCAGTATCTGCAGAAAGTACTCATCATCTATGTTGTGTGTACCCTAACAAAATGTTGTTCACTGGGCTATTTTTCTTCTGGTTGTGCTTAGTGGAAGACCTACAACCCAACATTTTCACAAGTGGAAATATGGTTCCGGTTTGTCTTTGTAGTTCTCACTTTTATGGTCACGGTAAGATTTTGTTTCTGTTTTTCTGGAGTACATTCTGTAAGCAGCTGATAACACTGCTCTGTAGTACTGTGTTTAGTAACAACCCCCAGCAGCAGTTATCACTGAATGGGTATAGAAAGTGTTGTTTAAATACTTATGAAGTTGCTGCTTTTATGTTCTTACAAGTAGTATTGAAGGGACATTAAGAAAATAAGATAAATGGGAAAAGTTGTTTTTCTAGACTCTGATTTTGAATTGAACAGAAAATTTCATTTGTTTAAGCAAATTTATATTATTAGATGCTAGAAAGAAAAAGTTGTGGGTTTTGGGTTTTATTTTTAGTGTCAGTAGGCTGAGATAGTGGAATAGGATGTCCAGAGTTGGGGCTTTTTGTCTCTGAAAATGAGACATAATTTAAAAGTCATCACTGCCTTGAGTGTGAGGACAGGCCACATGACCTCTGGAGGTCCCTTACAACCTAAATTATGTTATGGTTTAGATTATTTCTCCCCTCCAACCTGGTCTGGCCTCTGGAAAAGAAGCATTTGGGGAAAAAATAAAAACAAAACCCCACCATGAAATCTGAGTGAGGATCCTAAGTAGTTTTCTCATACAGATGATGCAATTTAGCAACTAACTGTGAATGTGATATGCAGGTTGTTGTTTTCTTTAAATGTGGGTTTATGTGGAAGTTTTTAGTTGTTTGTGACCAGTAATTAGGTAATATTTCTTCATACTTGGTTGATTTGTGCAGTACTAGCTGGTTTCCTCCTTGATTTGCTAAAGACATTAAGTAATTTGCCTTGGGGTAAGCCAGGAAACTGAAGCAGGAATTGGAGATGTGACTTCTCTTTTAGAACACTCTCAAGTACCACAGACTTTGCAAAGTAGCATTCCAGTGTGCTATGTTATCTCTTTACTCTGGTAAAACCTGTAAGGCTCCTTCCTTACTAATATTTGTTGTTCTTATTTTTTAGTGTCTGTTTGCACATTCTCTGCGGAAATTCTCCATGAGAGACTGGGGTATTGAACAGAAATGGATGTCCATCCTCCTTCCCCTTCTCCTACTTTACAATGGTACTTGTATTCTACAATCTTTAGAAAACCTTTTTAAAAAATTTAAAAAAAAACAACAACAAAACACAAAACAAACCCAACAACTCTCCCCAACAAACAAAGCCAAACCAAAACGACCAAAAAAACCCCACCAAACAAACGAAAAGGAAAAGGAGACCGTGTGCCTGAAAGAAGGCAAAATGGAATTTGGTCTTTAACTTACAAGCAGATGTTGATAAGGCTTCAGAAAATCAATTAAAAAAAAAAACAACCCCAACCATTTTTAAGTGTATGAAAATCAAGAACATGAGTAGGTGAATTTTATTCTTCCCTGTCGCATGAATGTGAGCTCTGTTTGTTAAAGCTCTGACCAGAATAGGTGGCTGCAACCCTACTGAACCTAACATGTAAACACCATTTCTGTGCTCATAGTCTGAGTCTTCTTCATTTTTCAGATACTTGCATTTTAGTTAAAAATGGAAGCTACTTTTGGTCCGTTAAACCACAGCAAATTCTAAAATTCTCTAGCAGTACCAAAAGTATGTTTGTCTTTCAATCATTCCATTATGATTTTTTAGGTCATCACCAAGAACAATGGTTTAGTAGAAGGTCTAATAAAACATAAAATCTTCTAGCAGTGTTGGGAACTATTTCAGATTATTTCTGCAGATTGGAGGATTGCTGCTGGAGGCACCATTTTCTTTATAATTTAAAATACACTAAACTTAATTTCATTTGCTGGTGCAATTTGAAAAATCTAGTTTTTTGTTTGTCTTGATGATAGAGGAACAGAGACAAAATAGAAAAACAGGCAAAAAAGCAAATTCTTAACTTCTTTTTTTTCCTTATTTTGTTACAGATCCATTTTTCCCCCTTTCTTTTCTGGTGAACAGTTGGTTTCCTGGAATGCTGGATGATCTATTCCAGTCACTCTTCCTGTGTGCACTGCTGTTGTTTTGGCTTTGTGTCTACCATGGCATAAGAGTACAGGTAAGGGTGCAACATTGTCTGCTACTTACTGAGAAGACAGTACTTGTTTTTTTTTCAGTTCTTTCAACAGGTGACAAAAATGAAACCTTTTTTTGTTTGTTTTTTTAAAAAAGGAGACTCTTTATTCTTAAAGTACCATGAACCTTTGGAGTTAAAATTATTTGTCTTGAGGTGATGATGCCTCAAGATAGATGAGACAGTCCACTCATCTACTCTATTGCAAGCCAGTATTCAGAACTATGAAGCTATTATGCTTTGTTCTTGCTTGAAGGTTTTTGCTGTGGTATATGGTGTTGATTGCTTTTTAAATTACTTCAGAATCAACATAAATATGAATTCCAGGGCATATTCCTATATTAGCATTATCAGTGAAATAAGTCCGACCTTATAAGCAAGATGCTCCAAATCTATTGCATCTTACTAACACAAATGATGATGCAATTTTATGTCTTCTGTAACTACCTGTGCAGCTTAGAGAGGTGAGTTTCTAAATCTGTTTCATGTTGAATGAAACAAAAAATACAGGGTGGTTGTTTTTTTTATCTGTCAAGAATGAATGAAATCTTAGATGTGTGTTTACTCCTTTACCACACTTGTTTTGTCAACAGGGGGAAAGGAGGTGCTTAACTTTCTATCTGCCCAAATTTTTTATTGTTGGACTGTTGTGGCTGGCCTCTGTCACACTGGGAATATGGCAAACGTAAGTGATTTAAATTTTAGTGCAGAAGTAACGAGCTAAGAGTGTTCAAGAATGAGCAGATTGTTTATAACTAGTGGTATCTCTTAATGCTCTGATTATGATACAGGAATGGAGTTCAAATTCTTACATCTTTCTGTTTTGAAAATTGTGACTGATTTGACAACAGAATTTCTCATGGAAAACTGAACTCTCTATCCCCTCACTACTGGGTTTGGGAAGGAGAATGTAATGTACTGTAAATTGTCATGACTCCATTGGAATCAGTGGCTTTGCACCAATTTATACAGCTAAAACCTTTAGTTATAAACTCTGTATGGTAACTTTAATCCTTTTCTCTGATAGTGGGTTTCTTGGCCAGTACAGCTTTTTGACCTTGTCCTTTGTAATAGTGCAAGTATCACTTTTTCATTTTGAATCTCTTCTAGTGTTAATGAAGTACATGATCCTACATATCAATACAGGGTTGACACAGGTAATTTCCAGGTAAGTCAAAACCTAATTCCTGCTATCAAATTGTTAGGTGAAGTTGGGCACTACAAGGAGATGAGGTTTGTTCTTTTATTAAAATGTATAACAGGGTTTAGGAAGTAGCAAATGCTGGTCAGATGGTCTTATTCTGATGAGGGTATGTTTAATATTGCTTTAGGTCATGCATAGTCCAGTTGAGCTCCAGCTCAGTGAGAACAGTAAATTGTCTTGCAAATCTGGAGATTCAACACCATGTGTTTAGCCTTGGACTTGCAACTCTTGAGGTTGAAAGAAAATATTTTAAGCCTCTCGAGTCAATTTTGTACATCTTGAGTTTTGCCAAGATCATCTTGTCCTAGTAAATTTCAGACTTTGTTGTGGTAGAGAAGATCTGATTTATATGGGCCCTTGTATTGTTCTCAGTGGCTGTGTTTTTAGGAAGTCATTCACATTTAGTCCACTATGAACACAGCAAAACAATGACTTCTCTTAATCATCCTTTCTCTACATTCCCTAAAAACTTACCTTGATGTATAACCATTCTTGTTTTGTAATTCCTTCTTTCCCTGAATAAATGGACCATTCTCTATTGTGCTTAGGGAGATAATGACCTCTATTGTGGGAAGAAGAAATAGACCTTTAAATAATAAAAATTGATGTTCTTCTTATAGGGAATGAAAATCTTCTTCCTTGTGGTGGCAACTACATACATTCTCTACCTTTTGTTCCTGGTAGTGAGGGCATGCTCAGAGCTTCGTAACATGCCTTATGTTGGTAAGGAATATTTCTTCATTCTTCCTCAAACAGGCTTTTCCAAAATACAGGTGTAAATTGGCTAATAACAACTTTTCTCAATCTTTTTCAGATCTCAGGTTAAAATTCTTGACTGCATTAACCTTTGTAGTGCTAGTCATTAGGTAAGGCTTTTCAAAGCACATTTCTCAGTACTCTAACTCTTACAACCTTTTCCTTTCAGGGATGTGAATACGTTTTGTTGATAATAAAATTGTCAGTGAAACTGAGGAATGTCTTTTGCTTGTTATGATGAGCATTTTTTTTTTTAAATGCATCTTGAGGCTTTTAGAGCTGACTTTATATTACTTCCATTACAACAATTAATTGCAAGATTTACAGGTTCACTTAGCAGATTTTTTTCTCTGTGCTGCTGAGTGGCCTGCAGTGCACTATTGACCTACTTTGGGTCTTTGTAAGCTTCACTTATTCAAAGCAAAAATTTAGAATTAGTTAGTTCAATTTTTGTTAACATGTGTCTCCCCCACTCCAAGAAGCTAATTCAAATTTCTGTTGACTCTTGGATTGTTTGTAGTGGATGAAATCTGAGGGAAACAGACCATGGTTTTCTCTGCTTTACTCAGTTGACTGCTGAGTTTTAATTACAAAAGAATCATCCTTCATTTATAACCATAAAAGTAAATTTGTCTTAAAATAAATGGTCAGCACATTAGCATAATTATTTTCTCATATTTTCTTCTATCAAGCTACTGTTTCAATGTTGTGATTTAATGACACAGTACACTTTTATACTTCAACTTTTTTTTCCACAGCATTGTTATACTCTACCTACGCTTTGGAGCACAAGTTCTGCAGGACAATTTTGTTGCTGAGCTGTCAACTCATTACCAGAATTATATCCTTTTGTTGTGATACTGCTGAGGTAGGAATGTTGATGAGTTTTCATGCAGAATATAACTGAAAATTATGTACCTAAGGACTGCCACCTTTGACTTCTAGGTGACCTTTTGAAGCTCAGTCCATTTTGATCAAGGTTTACATGTCAGCATTTTTTAATGACTCTTTGTAAAGATTCTGACCTGAGACCGTTTCAATCTATTTTGTTTATATCACATAAATGACAACTGCAAGTGATACTCCTTGGAATGAATTAAGGCCTAGATATGCACACATTCAAATAATGTTAACAAGTTATTTTGACATATTTGGCTGTATTTGCTGCATGAATTGAGTTTGCTGTGTATCTGTCAGTGGTCACGGGGTGTAACAAAGTATTTGAGAATTAATAGCTTAGAAGTCACTGAAAATGCATTTATATACTGATCTAAGGCTAAATGTAGCAGAAAATTTAAATGACTTGTGAGAAACTATTCCTGGTATCTGTTGGTAACCTGAACATGAACCATGAGATGCTGGTTGATTCTGCTTTCTGCAAGTGCCTATGGGACTGCTGCAACTGCTCTGGTTGCTGTTAAGCTTAGATAAGTGGTGGGAGCTAGTAGAAAACTGTATGTAAAGCCTTCAGTATTTGCCCAAAATAATGGCAAGAAGCCATCTTCTGAGTTCTATCTACAGATAGTCCTTTCTCCTTCCTTCTCAGTTGTACCAAGACAGAAATTTTTGAAAAACAAACAAAACAAAACCCACCTGAACACTGCCCTACTGCCCTTACTCAGCTTCCTTTTAGTACTGGAGGCAGAACTATTCCATTTATGATACATTCCACCTCTCAAGAGTAGACCTTACCTCAGCAGATGTTACTTCCGTTAAAGCTCTGCCTTGAAATAACTTGAGGACATTAGTTGTCACTGAATTTAAAACCTGCAGGTTTGTTTAGCCATTCATGCTCTCAAACTTTATAGTAAGGTAAACATTCTTTCAATTGAAAAAGGTTTGGGTCTTGTTTCCAAAGTTAATATGTATGGAGCCATATTGAGCAATATCCTTGACTCTCAACTACCAGCAGAATTCTTATCATTTTATGGTTTGCTGAACTTTTACCTCTACACACTAGCCTTCGTGTATTCCCCCTCAAAGAATGCACTATATGGTAAGTGTAAGCAATACCCTGACAAAATTAGATGCCGAGAGATGGCATATTGGCAGATACTGAGTAATATCTTGATAATTTGTTTGTCTTGTTACTGCTTCAGTGAGTTACCATAAGCAGAATCTGCACTGCTCCTGAGCACATTAGTATTGGAAATATGAAGGAACCCATAAAATGTATACAACTGATTAGCTAGACTTGAATTCTTATGCTGTTGGGTCAAGCTTATAGTCAGTATGATGTTTACATATAATGCACTGACTTTTGCACTGACTCACAGACAATCCATAAGGAGCAACAATATTTTATTTGAAGTTTGTTCTGGCAAAGGTTAATGTATTGGCATGGTGGCAGACTGGACTCTCTAAGAGGTAACACAGAAAAGTAGGAGAGAAGCTGCTCTGAAACATGGGAGGATTTGGGGGGAACTTGCTATGGGGAGAGGGCTCTACAGGGCCCATGTAAAGACAGACACAAGGATTGAATTGGTGCCATTTCTAGTTTTGCACTCCTACACAGAGGAGGTAATCGGGCTACATGATGATTATAAAGCATTATCTCTGACAGATAAAGATTTGTAAACTATTTGTACCAAGTGCATTCTTTGCTTTAAGCACTGGGTTTAAAATACAGAACGATGAACAGCCCAGGTTGGAAGGGACCTTGAAAAGATCATCTGTTCAATATTTAATGGGAAAGGCAGCCTAGATGAGATTATCTAGCACCCTTGCATGCTGAGAGGTATATAGGGGGAAGTCACTAAATAGTGACTTCAAAGTTTTTGAGTTGAGTTGAAGGGAACTGTTACAGAAAAATGCTGTTTTTCCATTAAGAAAGAGAAATGGCTGAGTGAGGATAAATTTAAAACTTGCTGTTGGGTTGCAAGAAGGAATAGTTTATAGAAGGCAGAAAGTAAAAAGCTGTTAGGAAAAAAATGTTTATGGCAAATTGCTGTAGTTAATTTTACTTGTGTATAATTATAAACAGTAACTAAGCATTACAGATCATGCAAGAAATGAAAGCCTTAAACCAGTGGAAATTATTTGTTCCCTTTCATCTTACCATAAAGATGCAAGTCCTTTGTTCACCTGTTACAAAGATGAAAAATAACAGGCTTGCACACAAGGGATTATAACTTTGGCCTGCTGTATTTTTAGCTTAGAAATAACCAAGAAGTAAAAGAATTCTGTGCTTTTTAAATATATATGAGCTTTTGAATTATGATTAAAATAATGTCTGACTTAATTATTTTTATGGCACATTGAAATGATACAACATTGGAAACTGCACAAGAGGAAATCCACTTATACAGTGTAGAGAATATCTAAAAATAAGAGAGTTATGCTATCTCAGCTCTTAAGAATACCATGATATTGTGGCTGAAGGGTAAAGAATTTAAAGAAAATTCCTGTTTGGATATAATTTTGCTGAATTGTAGCTGTGACAGCCTTGGAAGTTGTCAAGTCTGTTGCTACAGTGTTTAGAAGTACAGCTCCATTTCTATATTTAATGCACTAAATTAACCCCTATTTGTATTTTGCAGAATCACAGTTGAAAGACAATCCTGCTTTCTCTATGCTGAATGATTCAGATGATGATGTTATTTATGGGTAAGATTATAAAATACCTAAGGTATTTCCAGTGTTATTTTTGTATTTTTTTTCCATATTAATTAATGGTTGTTGATGAAAGTATTCTGCCTAAGGAACAGAAACACAGGCTTATTCCAAAATGGAAATGAAATGAAAATGCATGTTTGGTTGGTTTGGTTTTTTTCTTTGGGTTTTTTTTCGGTTTTTAAAAGGGATTGCCATGGCACTGATACAGGTGAAAAAGTATTAGACTGCTGGTAGGTCTTGGAGTGAAGGCATCGAGACCTGTGAAAGGAAAGGACTTGCTTTCAAAACAGAAGGACTGCAGGAGTCAGAGGAAGTTAGCAAAGAGGCAGCTGGTGTGTAAATGCTTAGGAGGAGCCATTATCCTTTCCTGAAGTGTCCCATCACTTGCTGAAGCAGGAATAATCAAGTCTAGCAAAACTGCCTGGGCTTGTGTGAGTTTATGTAATATGAACATTACAGCAGCATACCCAGACAGGTGTGTCTGTGCTACATGCTGAAGAAACTCCAGAATACCAAAAACAATTGATGTTTTCAGCTCTTGCCAAAGACATTGAAGTGGCTGGAACAGCGAGGCTGGGGTTAATACTGCAGTAGCCTGCAGGAGTTTGTGCTAGGCTGATTAGGTGAGTAGTGGTAGTATCAGCTTGCCTCTGTGCCAGTCCTTGTGAAAAGTGACTTGTAGGTACTTTCATTATGCATCATGGTTGGGATGGAAGTTCTGTATGTTTTTCATATCTCCAACAAAGAAGGAAAACTTAGCTGCTTACCTAAATAACAATTTGCTGCCTCAGTGTAGTTGAGAACTTTGCTGTTTAATTTGAACTTCCTTTCTGAACACCACAGTCAGAAGTTTAACTAGTATCTGTTTCACAGGAGTGACTATGAAGAAATGCCACTTCAGAATGGCCAAGCTATTAGAGCAAAGTATAAAGAGGAATCGGACAGTGATTGATTTAGATGTAGACAGACTTGTTCAGCTGGAATGAAACCAGTTTTGAAGTTTCCTAGATGGACAACTTCCTTGGCTTCCTTACAGTCTGCTGTCATCTGAACACCGACTCCCAGGAAGGACATCCTGCTTCTGTTTCTGTTTACAAAGGCAAAGTAAAAAAGCTTGAAAAGGTCATGGTGAAAACTGAAGATACCAAAATTTTTACATGTCTTATAAAATGCCTGATAGCAGGATGCCCGTGGACTCAAATCTTGAAGACTATTTCCATTTAGAACTGTCGCCGATTATATGCTGATTTTAAAATTGCTTCCTTGCTGCTTGTTTTTTGGGGGTTGTATTTTTTTGAGGATTATGTACAGCATACTGTCATTCATCTGTTGCTTTTGTGTTAGCTCCTTTGTGTATTGGCCACTGCTGTACTAAGTGCCTCATTTCCCTTTCAACTTTCTACTGGTTAGTCTTTTGAGCTGTAGGCAGGGATTAAGTGTTTTAGAGTTTTCTGTTTTTTGGTTTTTTTTTAATGAAAGAAAAACCAAGCTTTCCAATGTTCCCTCAAAGAAGTGATATAGACTTAAGACCATTTTACAAATCCATTTAAATAAGTTTACCAGATTTTTAAGTGTGAGATAGGTGCTGATAATCAAGTTCTAGTGAGCCAAAATAGCCTCATTAACGCAGAAGTATTTATGTAATGTTTGATCACATGCTTTGCTACCACAATAGAAGTGTTTGTGTGTTGACTGGGTTTTTTTAAACAACCCTTTCCAATGGAAATACCTAAGCAGCAACAAATCTCAGAAGGAAGACAGTACTCTTCTCTCTGAGATTCTTTGTATGCTGGAGGAGATTGTTACACTCATAAAGAATACTGTATGAAAGTTTCATAGAGAATTACCATTTCAGATTTCCAAACATTTCTTTTTTAGAGGCTTTTTCTGAATCAGAATTTTTCCTGAAGTTGTGCTTGTAGTTAATTGACATCCTAGGAACAATTGTGGTTGCTTATGCCTTGAATATGCATGAGAGCTTTTAAGTATATTCTGTCCATAATTCAACAACTTCCTACCACAGTTGCCATCAGTACTGATCAGAACTTTCACTAGCACATTTTGTGACTGTCTGTATTCCAGTCTGTGCTGGAGCAGAATTATATGGGAATTAAGTATTCCTGGTACAATGCTGCTGCTTGTCTGTTTTTCTACTACTTCATTGTTCAGTTCTTGATTCAAGCAGATGCTGTTTGTTTCTAGCTACTTTTGTTTTCACATACTTGACCTGTCTGAAAGTATCTTTTTATTTTAATGTATTGATAACTGTGATACACTCTTGTAAAATTTCTCTGCCCTGCTGTTGTGGAAGACTCTGGAGGGCACTGTTAATGTATTAGACACAACATGGTGCTGGCTTACACTAGAGAATTGTGCTCATCATTGAAATAGTTTAAACAGAAGAGTGCAATGAAGTCCTACTAGACTTGCTGAATCATTTGGGTAAAAAATAGATTTGTTCTGCTTTTTTTCTAGGCTATTCCCATTGCAATAACCTCCTGGCAGCTCTTCATTACCCTGGGAAGGAGAGACTTCCCAGGTAGCAGTTTGCTTAGAGAGGACCAAAGGAACTGCTTTGTGTGGTTGCATCCTTCCTATCATAGAACAGTTCAGATCAAATTAGTGCTATGCTAAAGACGAGTGTGGTAAATACTCTGTGTGTGTTTGTGAGACAGATAACATTCTTAAATTATGTAGAGCTGTGAAATACTTTTGAGGGTATTTGATATGTAAAACTTTCTGTACCAGGGATCATTTATTTGCTAGAAGTCAAAGCACTATTGTATGGCTAAAGCTAGGAAACTGCTGGGGAGGAAGGGATGCTTTTCCCCTTTAATTTCTTAATTGATCAGTGTCAGTTTAGAAGAATATACAGAAAAACACTGCAGTAGTATTTCAAGTCAGTGTTTTGTTGTTTGGTTGGTTGTTTGTTTTTTCAGTGAATTGTGCTCATCACTTCCTTTTAGACTCCTTTATTTTTTTAACAAGTATAGGAGATCATCTTTGTATCCTGAAATTCAAGAGCTGATTCTCATTTTTAATATTCCTCAGATGATTCTCTTGATGCTTACAGGGGCTTGAATTTGCAGGGTCAGAGTTGGAAGCCAACCAGGCATCCTTTGCATAGCTTAAAACCTTTTGACTCCCGTTGGAGTAACAGTGGGTACAGGAATTAGGTCTTCAAACATTGCTATTTACACAATCCTTCTATATTCAGATCTTTTTGGCCCTGATACTGTTTAATTCTGCTTCAAATTATTCTTGAGATAAAATTATTTGACTGATGAGCAAAGTATATTAATGTTCTTCCACAGTCTGAACTGGCCCTTACAGGAATATTACAGTATGGATTGTAAAAAACTTGGGAGTAAGTGGCTTAAATTCACCTCTGAGTAAACTATAGTAACCTGAGGGTGAAACAGAAGATATTTGGGTAAGAAACTACCCTGGCTTTCCTTTCATTCCTTCTAAAGTGATTATTTCCATCACTATATAAAACTGTATAAGATGCCGCAAGTACACGGAACGGCCCCACAGCATACAGTGTTCCTGCTCTAGAGTTGTCATCTGTTAAGGAACTGCAAGACTTCCATGTACACAGTGATCAAGAGGGATTTCTAAGAAATCATTTGAGTGTGAGCTATTTATGGCAACCATATTCTGTAGCATTTGCTTTAAAAAATACAGTTGGTGTTAAAACATTTCCTAGGACTGGCAAAGAGGAGGAAGCTTAAGTCTTGACACCAGTAAGGAGCAGTTAGTGAGACAGCCCCATGGCACTGATAACACTGGGGAAAATGGGAGGATGGTTCCAGCAAGGACAGACTTCCATCTGTTGTCTTTCTCTGAGCCAGAAGACAGCTTGGTACCCAACTCACCTAATTTTTCCCTGTTTCCTTTTGCTTACGCCAGTAATAACCTTTGCATTACTGTAAAACTTTTTTTAGAAGTTTGTAAATATGTAAAATGAAAATATGGAAAAATTGTGTACCAAAATGGTATAAAATGTGTAAGATAACTGCTCTGTTTAATGAGAAGCTGTAATTAATGCTGCTTTGAGAAAGTGTGCATGAGGACTTGTGTTAAATATTCTATGTATCTAGAGGTGGTGTTAATGACAACAAATTAGCTGTTTATGTTGGTAAACCATGCTAATATGGAATATGAAGGAAAAACCTAATATTTTACTTCAAGCAAAAGTTGGGTATTGAGTTTCTTGGGAGACTTCATGTGCATAATCATTGTTAAATATGTTCATAATAAAGTTTTATATATTTACATTGTATTTTGGTTTTTATTTTCCTTCTAGTGAATGACAAACTGGAGCATTTTCATAACTTACATGTATTTTCAGTTTACATCTGTTTTCTTATGCATATTTAAACTTGATTAATTGCAGAAGGATGGGATCCAGGAGGCTGTGTCTGCACCGAGTAACCAGGGACTTATGTTTTGTTTGCATTGTTCTTGTGTTGGGTTTGTGGATTTTGTATTTTTTGTTTTTGCATTTGACAGTGGCAGGACAGGTTGCCAGTTCTGCTAAGGAGCATGCTCGCCAGTTTACCAACAGGAACTGACATTCTCATGGCTTAACAGTGGCTTTGTGGCTTTTCAGAGCCTGCTGTGATCATGATGGCAGTGAAACTTCCCCTGGTGAATGGCAGTGCCAGCCACCTTTCAGACAAACGTGCACACTTCATGTTAGCTGCTGCCAGAAGCCTCTGCCCATGGGGTGTCAGTTCTGCTACTTACCCTGCAATCAGTGTACCCTCTCAGAACACCCAGGAGGGGCTGTCCCACCTTCAACCCCCTGGCCACTAGTTAAACAAAAGGTGGAGAGGGTAAATGTGCTGATGTCCTTCACCTCATTATAGCTCCTTATCTTACATGAGTCTGCTCATAGCTGAGCGACTGCAAAAATGATCACCATGGCACCCACCCTCGAGCTGGGATGATGCCATTCCTTTGATAAACTCAGAGACTGAAATCTCACTGTGGGCTGAGAAACACAGCTGTAAACATCTCCACACAAGCAGACATGCAACTTACTCCTGCTTTAATAATCAGAGGTGGTAGTGCTCATTTATCAGCATAAGCCATTTCCTTCAGGTTTTAGTTAAAATAATTGATGGTGGAAGACAGGTTATACTAATTTGTGGCAGTCACAGTAAACTATGACCCCTGACACACAACCCCACTCCAGGTCAGAGCTGGCATGCCCAATTTCTGTAGCTGTAGTCATAAGCAGAGCCATGGCACTAAGCTAGAGACAAGAAACAGAGCCTGACTTTATAGTTTACCTTCCCAAATAATCCAGCCCACAATTGGTGCTTATGTTTTGGGTTTTATTTACAGCCAATTAATTACCTAGAGCAAGGACTCTGCAAGCCCAACACCCTAATGTTTTAGTTGGGCACTGACAAGAGCTTGCCAGCAGTCTTTGAAAGTGGTGATTAAAACTTAGGTGTTTAAAGATAATTTAAATTTTAAAATTAGTCACAGTACAACACCAGGACTGTAACACACAGTAGCTATAGCATTTCCCAGAAAAGCTCTAACTTAATTTGGGGGAGGGGGGACTGATAGAAAGGAGATAAAATATCCAATCATCCAGATCAAAAAATTCCTTAGAAATTCAGAGATCAAAGATTTATTCTCTTTATGACAAGTTTCTCTCTCACCTTAGTGACTATTTTAAGCATTTTTTTCACTGTGTCTTTTAATATTTTTAATATTTTCTTTTTGCAGGTATTTTATGTATGATTTCTGACACTGAATACTCATCATTCTGTTTCTAGTCAAACCCAAGCTAAACCTCTCTGCTACGGAGATGTAAGGTCTGTACTGTTCAGTAAAAGGTAAGTACACTCAGTATAGCCCTGTAGCACTCACTAGCATAATAAGTGGCTTGTCATGAAGATGTGTTTACAGAAATGTTTTGAAATGGTACACTAGCTGAACTATATAATAAGCCTTACAGCTATATAAAAACTCTTAAATGTACAAAGCCCCAAACTGATCAAGACAATTTTTTCACCCTACTAACAGCAGCAATAGGAGAGGGTTGAAGCTCTGCCTAGCACAGCACTTCCTCCAGCCTGTCTGGATGTGCTGTGCAGAGCTATCAACCACAGAGAGGCACCCCTGTGCAACCAGCACCATGACAAACAAAGCCTTAGTGTCATTTGGTTTTTCAGTATCACATCTTTCGAGATGGTGGAAACACTGTTGTAGCAGCAGTCAGCTCATGGCAGCTTTAGCTGAGAGACAGATTCTGAAAACATTTGCAGGGCTTCCTACATATAAACAAATGCAGGTCACTCAGACCGACTAGCCCAAGAATACTCTCCCATACCTGCTTTGTCAGTAATTCTTTCAGCTTCACAAGCAGAGCTACTGCTGAGAGAAGCAGCACAGCAGTTTGCAGAGGCAGTCTGAAATTCATAGCATGCTCCCTTTTCTTTAATGAGCTAACAAAAATATCCCAATTTAGCCAAGCCTGTGCTGAAAACTTGCTTTACTTGTTATTCCTCTGCAACTTAAGCACATTATTTAGTCATAATGCCTTGAGGCAGTTTTTTTTCCCCCCCTTTCAGGAAAGATCCTGTTTCACTATCAGAACATATCACATGCACTATGAGCAAACCCAGCCTAGAAGGTGTCTGCTAAGTTCACCACCTACTTAATGCATGGAGCTGGCTGCAGTAGTAAATGATAACCCATGTACAGCTTGCTGAGCACTTCCCAGAATGTGAAAACCTTTGTATTTGTCTTTGTTCAATGAAAACAGTTATTTCTGTTATCATTCCATGCCCTACATATCAAGCAATCAGATTAAACAGGTTCCAAAAATGTAGTTAAGTTACTTTTTGATAAACATCATCTCATTTTCTTGCAATTTTGTAATGACTTTGGCAAAATTACAGAAGTGCTTTGTATCATGATACGTACCTCAGCTATGCTGAAGAAAATTAAAAGAACTGGAACTTTTTTTCAAATAACAAAAGAGTTAAGTTTAAACAAATCACACCAATGGTTATGAATTTCAATAATTTAATGCTAACCAAAAGTACAAAGAGTGAAAGTTGGTGTCTCATTTATATTGGTCTTAAAAAAAAGAAATCTAAAGAAAGTGTTTACACTGCAGCAGATTTCAGTATTAGCACCTTGAAGAGAAGTCAATTGAAGTGTTAAGACAGTATGGCAACACTGGTACAATGCTAAGTACAAACAAAAACCATGGAACAGCAGGTTTTCACTTATCTACGCTTGAAAAAATTACCTAAAAAGTACATTGAAAACAGAAGTTGTTCAGTGTATTCACAGTCTGAGTGGAGACGGAATCAAGTGCTGGAGTAGGAAAGAGGAGGATGAATGATTTCAAGGCAATTATATTGCAAGTCCAAAGGCACTGACGATACAGTACATAGTCTTATTCTCCCATCTCACAGTGCAGGTTCCTACAAACAAAAAGGGGTTTCAGAGACAGAAGCAAGTTACAGTGATTAAGTGCATGACTTTATAAGCATGTAATTGTTTACATTATGAGTCTTAATCATAGAATCATATAATGTTAGGGGTTGGAAGGGACCTAGAAAGATCATCTAATCCAACTCCCCTACTAGACCAAGTCACCCAGGAACAGATCCAGGCAGGTTTTGAAAGTCTCCAGAGGAGACTCCACAACCTCCCTGGGCAGCCTGTTCCAGAGCTCTGTCACCCTCACTGAGAAAAAGTTTTTCCTCGTGTTGACCCTAAACCTCTCATGCTCCAACTGACTCCCATTGTCTCTTGTCCTGTCATTGGATGACATTGAGAAGAGTCTGGCTCCATCCTCCCTACACTCACCCTTAACAT
>JANHGL010015372.1:34708-52437 GCA_024611195.1 Ceyx melanurus | reverse complement strand
TTGAGGGGGGGGGCCGGCCCAGCCGGGCCACGCTGCGGACAGGGCAGCGTGCGGAGCCGGCGCCGCAGCCGGCCTCAGGTGAGCCGTACCCACCGGCGGGAGCGCGGCCCCTGCGCTGGGGCGGGCCGGGCCCTCAGCCGTGTCTTTTCCGCCGGAGCCGCCTTACCCGGGGGCGGCCTGCCAGCCTGCCGCCTCCGCAGCAGCCGCGGCCGGGCTCGGCTCGGTGCTTGGAGGGTTCCCGTTTCCTAGCAGACAGCGAATAGTTGGGGTTGTTGGCGACAGACGGGCGGTCTGTTTGTGCTGGCTGCCAAGGGCCCCGTGTGCCTCTTTTCTTCCTTCGGTTTGGAAGGATGGCATAAAAGAATGCTTTAGTTTGGATTCTTTTTTTTTTTTTTTTCGTCTTTTTCTTTTCTATAGTATTTCTTTTGTTTGCTTTGCCCTTTGGAAGTCCCTAGAATCTTAATTCTGGTATTTCCCGATGGCTTTGGAGGATGGCAGGATGGCGTTAAGAAAGTTTATTTTGAACTTAAGGTGACTCGTTTTGACCTCAAGCAAAGAGATAATGGAGAATAGGGAAAGCTTAACTAAAGCTTGTTCAAAAGATCAGCTGAACTATTCAGTAAGTAGTGTTAAACAAGCAGGGAAGGCAGTCTAAAAGACCCCTTTTGTAAAGGTTTGTGCCCCACTGCCTTGAGTTTTATGGTGTATCCTATTCTCCTAGGCTTTTTTCCCCCTCTGCTACAAATTTAATGTATTCTCAGAATAATTAGAAGACTAATTTATAAGGATAAACTCCTAGTTGCATACTTTTTTGGCCTAGGGAGAATGCCAGTTTTGAATATAAAAAGGGACAGGATGAAAGAAGAAAAAAGGGAAACAAAATCTTTCATAGTAATTTATATACACTGTAAGTGAAAAGTGTCATTCTGTGCCAGAAGGTCTTCTGGAAAGCTAGCTGAGCTTGAGAAGGGTGGAGGAATGGCTAATTTTAAATGTTAACATTACTTTTTTAAAAAAGGTGACTTTAAGGTCAAAACCAGGTCTTAACTTTATAAAGATTCAGTATCTTGGACAAATAGGATCTATATTTGTATATCTTGACATGAAGCAAGTAGTAAATCTCAGGCTGCGGGCTGATTACCCAAGGAAGGAACTTTTCCCGCAGCATTGCACAAGTGGCGGTGTTTTGCTTTCCTTTGGAGAGCCCTGTTATCTGCTGTGGCCTGCTGTTTGACCAACAGCTCTGTGTGGTTCATGGGCCTGTAAGGACCCTGGTGCTGGGAAACAAGGTGCCTCAGGGTTCCTTTCTCTGTGCACCTTGTGTGGGGGACAGCCCTGATCAGTTCTGCTGCCTGGAAGGAAGCAGCACCGTATGACACTTGTGTGGGTGCTGAGTTATGTTTTGATTCATTGATGTTGAGAAACGGTCTGGGACATTAGATGGAGGTAGTATCAAGATAGCTTGTGAAGGTGCCTGTTCCAGTTTAGCCTTCCTACAGCTTCTGCTGTACGTAGTTGCTTTTTTTTCACCTCTCTGCATGAACCCAGGCAGCCTAGAAGCATGTTCCTACTAGAGGGTGCTTCCAGGCCTGGACTATTCTAGCAGGAGGAATGAGAATGTGACTCAGCTGCACCTGGGCAGCGTAGGTGAAGAAGGACTCAATTCTTGTAGCATTTGTTGTGTATGAGAAGGGAGGTGTGCAAGTGTGGTATAGCTTAAATATGACTCCAGTGTCTCAAAGGTGTAATAGCCAACTCCCTATTACTCAGAGCATCTCCATGCCATACTTTGTTTTGGAGATCAGATGTGCCTTGATTTCCATTGTGGATGATGTATCCTGTAGTAGCTGGCATCTGTTTGTTAGCCAGATGCACATCACCATTGAAAGAACAGGAAAGGAAGGCTTCTTACAGTGAAAGTTGTCTTCATGAAACCTTTAAAAGTTACTAGAGGGAAGAAATCTCTGTGAAATACAAGCTTTTCAATAGTAAATATTTGGATGAGGGAGTCAGGGCAAGAACTTATTTATCCAAGTGAGGTTATGAAGCTGAACTTGGTCTTCTGTCAGCTTTACAAATCATTACAGAAAGCACACAAAGGCATTGTGTTCCATTGTATTTCAGCTCCGGTTCTTTGGGAGAATGGGGTTCTTTTACCTCTTCTCAGCATTCAGAATGTATGTGGTGTTTAAATGTCTCTTGAAAGGACAGGTGTTGTCTAGCTGTCTAAGGCCAAGGGTGTGTACAGGACCAAGTTCTGCCTTCAGCAGCAGTGTCAGTATGCTGTGTATCCTCTGCGCTGCTCTCCCCATCGCACAGACACGAGCGTTTGTGTATCTGCTGTGTGAGCTGTGGCAGGGAACTCTGGCTGAAAAGATCTCTGCCAAGAAAACAACAGGGTGGCATAGAGGGAGAGTCACCACCTGGATTCTGTTTGCAGAAACAGACCCTCACTGAGCCAGGCCAGCTCAGCTGACGGAGTGAAGTGGCAGGAGCCACTAAGAGACTGCATGTCTATTGTAACCTTTCCTCAGTACTGACAATAGCTGGTATCTAGAAGCTTAGGCAGATGTCACTCATGCTTTATAGGTAGAAAAAGGAAAGTGTGACTTGCCACATGCTGTAATAATGAGTTAGTGACAGATGGAGCTATAGTGTAGGGCTTGAGAATGAATAGGTGGGGGGCTGGCTGTTGAATTTCGATGCTGTCCTCACAGTACTTTCCTTTTTCTAGCTTGACAAATTGACTCTTGTTGACTGTTCTTCAACAGCATCTTGGAGGCTGCTCTCTTGACTTATTCACCAGTCTACAACCAGCCATATAGCAGTGGAAAGTTAGTTTATTTATGACCACTCTAGTGCATTAAAAAAAAAAACGTGCCAAATAGTCTTCAACATGGGAATACTACAAGTTGGTAGAACCTGGGGGATCTCTTTTGGTGATGGGCACAGAAAAGGCATCTGCTAGGCAGGGAGAAAAACAGGATTGGATTGGAGCATAACTATGGGAGTAAAAAGACATTTCTGGGCAGAGAAGGTGATGAGGAATATATAGGTGATGGAATAGGGAGCAGTTTGAAACAAATTGGGAAGAAGTGTCATAGAGTCATTAGTGCTGAATTCCAGCTGTTTGGGGAGTGCATCTGTATTTTATGTATGTGTTTTAAATCAAATATGTTTTCTGCTCCCCACCTTCTGTTTAAGTGAGAAGAAGAATGACCTAAGCACTGTCCAGCCTTTGTGGCCAAGGTCAGGAGCAGGAGTAGGGCTACCAGGAGGATGGCTTTGACTGGAAGCTTGCGGAGGCAGCCTGCAAACAGAGGCCTTGTGTCCCATTGCACCCACCATCATATTGTTATGTTCCTGCTGACCTTCTTCAGGTAGGTAGAGTATATATCTGCACAGTGTTCATCCCACTGATTTTTGGAGAGGTGAGGGTGTATCCAGTGAAGGAGAGTGAGGATAGGGAAAGTATCTGAACGTCTGTCTGTGAGCCTTGAAAACAAACTCAGAAAGTTAGTAGTACCATCCGCTGTGGGAGTCAGGCAGTAGTGAAGGTGCCTGTGCTCTGCCCCTGGGGAATCCAGCCAAAAGGGAGGCCGACTGCACCAAGCCAGCAGTGGTAGAGGCGTGAATGTGGGTGGTTGTGGGGAGGAGCTAGTGGAAACAGGGAATAAGGAAGCATACCCCCATGCTCAGAACTCTAATGGCTGTTCTGACTGATGGAACATGCTGTCATGGCTTCTGGGGTCCTCTTCTCTCCCAAAAGTGCTGTTTGCAGAGATTGGACAGGCCTCTAGAACAGAGAGGTCACTACTTCAGATCTGGAGGTCTGCTAGATTTATTTGTTGAAAGCTTGTCTGTTACACCATCTGACAATGGCTGGAGTGCCATACTGCCTGTCCTTACAAACTTTGCCCCACTGATACCCTTTGATCTTCACAACAATGCTGATACTGATACCTAATGTGTCTCTGGAAGAGCACTTTTAATGGTGTTTAGCCAGATGTGTGCATCTTCTCTTTCCTCTTGGTTGTTCTGAGGTATCTGACCGTTATTGCAGTCTTTTATTTACAAAAGAGGAGATCCTTTCCAGTCAAGACCCTCTTTTTACAACTCTTCATGTGTTTGCCCATAGTTAGGGGGTTCCTGCTGCTGGCTACTGCCTTCAAAACTGCTAGTTCTCTGCTGTGCTGCCTGCTTAGACAGCATATGTATGTATTTTGAGTCTCGCCCTTTCCCAGTTGACCTTCATGAAAGATGTGGCCAACCTGTGCTTATGTTTTTTTCTGGCAGTTATTCCCTACTCCACGCTTCCAGAAAGACATTCAGTAATGTCAAAGTCAGCATTTCCAGCCAATGGACTCCCTTCTGCCTAAACAGCACGGCCCAGGAGCTCCGGCCATATGAGGTAAGGGCACAAGGACTAGGCAAGTGCAAAGGGAAGTGGGTAACTTTCAGTATGCTGAGCTTGTGGAGCTGAAGAGGCACCTTTAAGTGTCCATCAGGGACACTTTACAGTGGCAACTTCATGTGTCTGAAATGTAGTTTTCTGGATTGTAGGGCCGTGGCAAAACCATTCCTGGTGGTTCCCAGAAAGAAGCTTCTCAAGAAGTTGCAGTGTTTAAATGGAAATAGAGAGTCCAGGAGAGGTGCTGTAGTAGCCAGCAGCATGGAGATGGGGAGCAGGGGGAAAGAGGGACCCTACTCCTGTTAAAAGGATAGCCAAAGTAGCAGAGAAGAAAGCTACCTGAAGGTGCTAGTTGTTTATTACATTAACAGCTTGGTCACAGGCTGTGAGGTCTTCTGCAGTGGGAAGATCCCAGTCAGTTGCTTGAGTGTTGTCTGCATTAGAAACCATTGGTTGGTTGAACGTTTGACTGAGGGATGATAATGCTGACTTCTTGTGGTAAGTGAAACTAAATTTGGCCTATAATGTGTTCACAATTTCATAGTATGGCAAAAAGGAGTGAGCATCTCAGGGATGCTGAAATGAACTACAAGGTGTTTATATTTAGTTCCTTATCCGATGTTCAGACTACTAGTATGGTTTGGAAACAGGTTTGATTTTTGTTTGCTTGTTTCTTATATTGATGATTTATTCTCTTTGCTGAATGTTAAGGTGTATGTGTCTGGTCAAGAAAAAAAATAATCCAAATACTGCTCTTGGTATTCATTTAGGTTATGTCAGTTAACAGTAAAGTCTGTTCGGAGAAATTGATAGAGCAGGTTAATGCCATGATCAGATTAGTCATGTGCTATCCATTTCTAACATTGGTGTATCTTTTTAACTACAGTTGTTCCTTATACTTTTTTAAAAAAAGTATAACAGTGCTTTGAAATTGCTTTGTGAGTAGGCCCTAATGAGATTTCAGTAGAGGGATAACTTAGAACTATACTTTTCAGTCTTTAAAGATTTATGAGTTCTGTGCAGCTTCTTTAATGAATTTAAGCCTAAGAACAAAAGATCCCTTTTGGTTCTCTTTCTAAGGCTGTTAATAATTGTGGACCTCCAGAGTTCTGGTTAAAAGTACTGGTCTGAGTTGGTATCAGTGGCCTTAAGTGGTAAAAAGTAGTTTTTCAAAGGATTTATTGGCTTTCTTAGGTGCCTGAGTCTTCAGTAGAAGCTGTGTCGATGGGCCTTCCCAACGTTATATCTGTTAACTAAGTGCGTGTGTAATTAGTGATGTCCATACAGAGTGTTCTCCTGGACCAGTAGGATCAAACTAAAACTGATCATATTTGAGTTAGGTGTGTTCATAGGTCAGGTTTGGATTGTATTTATTTGGCTGTTTTGTTTTGTTTTGTTTTCTAATGGGGCCATTGCAGGAAAAGAATAAAACTTCCTCCTGTTTAACCTTATTAATTCTTAAGTCATCCTCAAATCTTACTCTTTTCAGCTAATATCACTAATCTTAGTCTGGGGACAATTGAGGGGTGGTTTTGTTTTGTTGTTGGTTGGTTGTTTTTTGATCATATTGAAAGTAAAATGAAACTCAGGGTAAGCACAAAAAATAACATTAATGACTGGAGTTCATTGTAAATAGTTTCCAACTAGTCTATTTCTCCCCCTTGTTCCTGTTGTGTTCTTTCTTTTCTGTTTGTGGTCTGTCATTTATTGTTGCTGCTGCCAGAAATGCTTTAAGGGAATTATTCATTTAGTGAAGACAGCAAGATAAGTACAGAAGAGACACTGCACATAAAACAGAATATGCCTTTATTGTATTATTCATTGAGATGCTCATCAGTGTTTCCGTGTAAGAAGCTGTCTAACAGTTGCATGCTTTTTAGAAGCAGAGTTTGTTTTGCCAGTCATTTATTTTGATGCAGGTCAAACAAGTATTTCTTACTTACAGTTTGCTAGCTTGCCCTTTAGAAGTGAGGCAAAGTGGCAGTAGACATTCTGCAGTGGATAATGACAGAATTGTTATTCATTTGATAGTCAGAATGTGGGAGGAGTTGGAGGTTGCTGGAGTGCAATGCTCTTCTGATTTGGAGTTGGAATTTCCAATGAACAAGTGTAGAATGAGTTGTGCCTTTCCCTGCTTGTTACCTTTACATTTTATCTCCATAGCTCTGGAACAGCAGCCATTTATTTCCAAATGCAGAAGAAGCAACTCTCTTCTTGGGGACATTGGACACTATCTTTTTGTTTTCCTATGCTGTGGTGAGTAAAACTAACCCAAAGCTGCTACCCAGCTACAATTGGATGAATTTTATTGGGATGATCACACCCACATTTGGTGGGTATGAACAGCTTCTTCTACTTGCCTAGCACTATTTTAGTTAAAAAGCCTAGTTCAGGAGCAGTTTATTTTTCCTTCAGTTTCTGTTACTTTTGCCTATGCCTGTCACCATGTGAAGATGATTGAAATGCAAGAGAAATACTATAGCTTGAGAATTTCTTCCTTCCCTATCACCAGTGGTAGGAAAGCTGGTTATGTTCTCTCCAAGAGTTCTCAGATTATTTTTTTTTTTTAAATGAGACCTAATGAGCAACTATGAGCAGAATTTCTTTGGTGGCAGGAATCATGGTTAGAATAAGTTGGTATAATAACATTTGGATCATCTTGACTCTTCTACATAATTTTAATGCTTGCAGATAGCAGATGCAAAATCTTGTAGCTTTATTTAATGCTTTGTTTTGTTCTTAGGGTCTCTTTGTCAGTGGGATTGTTGGGGATCGCCTGAATTTACGCTGGGTTTTGTCTTTTGGCATGTGTTCCTCTGCGCTGGTGGTAAGTTGGAACATGCTAGTTTGATTTGGAAATCTCTCTTAGGGTTTCTGGATAGGGTTTTACTTAGGGGAGAACAGGCTCTGTTCCTGTGTGAATCTGCCCATGAGCTGTAGCTGTACTTCAGCTGTCTCAAAATCTATGTATAAAGCCGTCTCCTGGAAGCTCTTCTCACATTGTCTAAAGCACAGAGTTGTGCTGGATGACTCACCTCTTCCTGAAACATCTATTTATGGGTACTGTGTCAGAAGGAAATTCCTGCATTTGAGGTGCTGTCTAGAGACTTGATGAACAGCTTTTGTACAAGATTGGTGTATTTGGACCTTTGGGGACTGTTTTTTTGTGTTATAATTGTTCTCCCAGCCTACGTATGTTGTCAGCAAGGCTGTTGATTCCTGACACAATCTTTGCTCCCTTTAAAGGCCATGTGAATAATACTGAGAGTTCATTCGCTTACTTTGTCATTTCTGAGAGGGCATGTGTCATAAAAGCTTGTCTGCATAAAACAGAAGGGCTCTTCAGGTTCAAGCCGCTGTGGATAAGTGTGAATCAGGTTTTATCTCAGTGTGGTTTTCTGATAGTCCAAGTAGTGGTAAATATGTATAGTGCTTTTGTTTTACTCCATGGCTACAGATCCCAATATTGCCTATTGCATTCTGCAAACAGATGACCACAAACATACATCAATCACAGTGTGCCACAGAATGTGTTTATTTTGGCCAGTTTGGGTTAGGAATCCCAGTAATTTGAGACCTGGCTGTAGTATTTGTTAAATTTTGCTAAAATAAATGACTGCAGAGGGTTTTGTGTTTGCATAGATCTTGTGGATTTGGATGCCAGTACAGTAGCAGATTAAGAGGCTACTGTATTTTTAGTGTTCTTACTGAAAGTATGTGTTTCTTCTCTTGTAATGGTGCTGTTTAGGAAGATAAAAGTCTTTTGGAGTGGAAGTGCTGTGACAGCACATTTATCTCTGGTGTTTGCGCTCTGCAGTCCGTGCTGTGGTGGCTCAGCAGAGGGTGCTGTTAGCTCTGAGCTCTTTCTTAATGCCAGGCTTGCCTCTGGCCTGGCCCCTTCGAGGGACCTTGTGTCCAAAATGTAATTTATTTATTTTTTTAGGGCCTGGCTTTCAGCAGTAGCTTCAGGGTTTCTTCTCTGTTTGTATTTCACCCCCACTCCCCCTCCCTGATAGGTATTCTTCTTTGGCACACTCACTGAATGGTTGCATTTCTACAACAAGTGGTTCTACTGCTGTCTCTGGGTTGTGAATGGATTGCTGCAGTCCACTGGTTGGCCCTGTGTGGTTGCTGTCATGGGCAATTGGTTTGGAAAAGCTGGGTAAGTTGAGTTCTCTTCAGTGACTCAGTTATCTGACCCGCTGAGTAGTAGATTGACCCAAAGGTCTCAGACTAAAAAGGCCAACTGCTAGGTCAGAATTGAAGTTATATGTGATGAAATCTGCCTTACTTGATTGTTTTTTAACCCTTTCCTGCCACAGAACAGTGTGGTGTGGACACATTTGTGTGTGTTAAATGCACAGGTTCAAACTTCAGAAGTCCCATAGTGCAGAGTGGCTGAATTCAATTTTTCATGCCACTAGAAAAAATGTGTTTTTGTCTGCTTATCATTGGAGAGACTGAATGGAAACTGGCTTACTATAGGTTCTACTCTGTCCTTTTGGGTGTACTGCAGATGAGCTCTAGCCAGAGCTTGTAACCCTGTTGTTGCCTGCTCACCTCTGTTGTAACACAGGTGTTTCAGGATGGGACATTGCTTTCTTATCGATTTGGTACCCCCAAGTTATCCTGTGCTTTTTCTTAAGTGACTGTTGAGTGACTTTGAAGTGTTTGGGAGCATGCTGTTACTTTATTCACAAGTTAAAATTTGCTTGAATGTTGTATTTGTGTTGCTGCTAATGTTGCTTCCTCCTGCATTGTCTTTTTCAAATTTTCTTCCCCTTCTGCAGGAGAGGTTTTGTGTTTGGACTCTGGAGTGCCTGTGCATCTGTGGGAAATATCCTTGGGGCATTCCTTGCCTCTTGTGTTCTCAAATATGGCTATGAGGTAGGTGTTGGTGGCTGGCTTCTAGCTAGGACTGTATGTCTGATTAGTTTATGAGAGACTAGTTTCTTATCCTTTCTCTGGGAGATAACAGGTTCAGCATGTCCAGTTACATCTTCCCGAGTTCTGTGGTAACAAGCAGTAGACAGAGTAAAAGGGTATTCCTTCCCTGACCCTTCCAAGTTGGGAGAAATGAGCCCAGGACTTTTCTGTAAGTGGGGCTGGTGTTATTTTAGAGCTCTAGTGTCATAGTATACCCTCTTCTGATTTGTTTGGCATAGAAACATGCTTCAGAGTCATCCATCATAGGTTCTCACGTAACTGAAGTCACTGCTCCTGAGTAGCAGTGAGGTTGAGAGGCACGAGGCCGGGCTCTGTGACAGGGAAGGGGCCAGGCGCTCACAGTGTTGCTCTAATGTGTAAGGCAGGCAGCTGAATACAGGGGATGTAAGTGAACCTGCCCATCTTGTAGCTGCCAGGACATGAGTCTGTGAGAACAGGCTAACAGAGTTGAGCTTGTTAGTCTGGAGATGAGGAGGCCTTAGGGTACCTACCAAATAGCAACCTTGCAAAGCCTGTGAGGAGACTGAGAAATCAGAGCCAGGCTCTTTCCTGGGCTTCATGGTGAAAGAGCTAAAAAGCAGTGGCTAAGCAGTGAAACAACAACAGTTCCAACTGGGTGTTTGGAAAACTATTTCATTATGTAGTTATCTAAGCATTGGAACAAGGGACCAGAGCCCAGAGCATCTATCTTTGGAGGAAACCTGATTGAACAAAGCCCTGAGCAGCACAGTCTGAATTTGATGTTTAACCCTTCTTTGAGCAATCCCTTCCAATATAGCTGGATCCGTGGTCATTGGGTGAACTCCTTCCTCACTGCTATGACCCCAGTACACTAAATCAGCTGTTTCAATGTGGTCTTTCAGCCTAGGTAGGACCAGGTCTGTTCAGGAGATGTGGAGATCACTTGTTTCTGAGTTTTATGCATGTCGTCTGGGTGGTTGTAGTTGTGTTTACTCTTTGACAAGGTTGGAATGTAAAGAAACCCTTGTTAGTCAGGGAAGCCTATGTGACTGAAAGTGCTTTACAAAATAAATTTTTTTTTTTTTTTTAATCTTCAGTATGCTTTCTTAGTGACTGCTTCAGTACAGTTTGCTGGAGGAATCATTGTCTTCTTTGGGCTCCTGACATCACCAAAGGAAGTGGGTAAGTAGTAGAGGGCTGTAGCATTTTAGTGCCTTCATGGAAAGCAGATCTACAGCTTTCCCTGTAATACTAACAGTGCTGCTCCTTCTGGCAGCGCTTACCCTCAGGGCTCTTTTAAAACGGTGTTGCACTTCAGTGTATTTAATGGAGCAAACACAGTACTTGCTGAGATCACACTAAACACCATCATACATTGTGTGTATAGGCTCTGGGTGTTTTAAAAAGAAAAATAAGCCAGCCTGGTTCTAGCAAGTCCATTAGGATGTGCCTAATGATTGGTTTTTCTTCACAGGGAAAACCAGTACTTCTTAAAGAAACAGTAGGCAAACTGATGATATTGTAGGGGAAAACTAAGGCAAGCCTTAACTGTGCAGTGGGAAGGGAAAGTACTTTTCATGTGCAGGCCTCCCGCAGCCATTTAAATAGCTCTCAGGTCGGGTATGATCCTTCTCTGAGAAGATGGTAGGCAAACCACAGTGTAACTGGAAAACAAAAGAACTTTTCTGGGCTTTGACGGGGCCATGGAGGAGGTTTCCCAGGTGCCTGCAAAGGCTATAAAGTCGGTAGCACTAAAGCTACCATAAAGCAGCAGCCCAGAAAGGGCAGTACAGCTCTTAGGGTTTCTGTTCCAATGGAGGTGTTAACAGGCAGCAGCTGTCTTGAGCAGCTGCTGGTACACTCAATCTCCACACTCCAGGGAGTGGAGCCCAGGAGCCAGGTCTGAGGATCCCAATCACTAAATAAGGGGGGAAATGCACTAATTTGTTGTGTCTTCCAACTAATGGCCAGACACTCAGAACAGAAAGAGCCGACGCCAGGATCAGACAGAATACTTTCAAGAGCGCTAGAAGACAAAGGGTAGAAACTGGCGACACTGCAGATCACCATCTAGAAGAGTTTCTAAGCCAAAGGAGGATGGAGGTATGGGAGAGCAGGGGAATGCTAGAAGGGAGAACTGCTTAAAAGAAGTGAGCATAGCTTTAGAGTGGGGAGAGGGTGAACAGACTGTGGTTCGTTCTTCCTGTTGCATGTCCTTTGTAAAACTTAGGCCTCCCTGAGCTTGGAGCAGATGAAGATGACACTGTAGAGGAAGATTCCAACAGACCTTTAATGTGCAGTGATGATGGAGATGATGATGACCGGAATTACTCTATTCAAGCAACTGACACTGACAAACATCCAAAGGCCATTGGCTTTTTCCAGGCTTGTTGCCTTCCAGGTGTAGTACTGGTGAGGACACAGATTCTTGAGTGGGATTTGACTGATGTTGTTAACCATAAAGCCGACTTACCATGTTGTCAGCATTTGCTGACATCGTTGTTAATATGTTGACCACATGTTGACTTCTTACACTGTTGAAACCTTGGGGTTGTGACTATTGTCCTTGTGATGCTGGCCATCTCCATATTGCTCTCCCACTGGACTTCTGCCTCATTTAGTGCGTGTAATGAACCAAGGGAAGCCCTTTTTGCTGCTGAATGTAGAAAGGAGGCCATGAGCAAAGGTGACTGTAGGATGCCTTCTTGATAAGGTAGCCATGTTGCCCTGAGAAATGGGATTCTTGCTGCTAGCTGGGCAGCACACACAACTCTGTAGCACTGATACTGGGGGCTGCTGGGGTTTATTTAGTTGCTGTAAAGTAGAAAGCTGGTCTGAAAAGCTGTAATATCATTATGTAACATGTGGCATTGTAGGTACCACATGTTTTTATAAACCACTGGAAAGCAGGCCTGGTGATGCACTTGCCACATGTTCTCATCCTGTCCTTTCTGTGAGAACTTGTGCTTCTGCATCAGACATATTGACATGATACCTTTTTTTCATTGGGCAGAACATAAGGAGGTTCTGCAGAACTACTCTTGTTGCTTCTGTACCAGGGGTTTTCAGTATGTGTTCTGTGCATTAACCCAGCAATGTGAACACCTATGTGAGTTTTATCTGAGGTCAGATCAGTGCCCAGCCAAACCAGGGCACTGTGTCAAATCAGTGAGAGGCCAAATAGCAAGAGAACCTCCAAAGCCTTGTCAGGAGTTAACAAAGACTTCTATTTGACATACTGTTTTCTGTAGCTCCTCTTTTCTCCTGATGAGAAATATTGCAGAAGAGTTTTAGTACAGACAGCTTTCCCCTGAGCCTCTAGAAATTCAATGTTTAATCAGTCAGACAATCTGGTAGACAGTTTCTAAGCATGTTGTAATAAACATTACTTTGTACAGTTCCCTTTTCACACCCAGAGGCCAGTGAAGTCTACCAGATATCTCTGTGTCTTATGTGAATGATAGTTTGTGTTCTGTAAGAGTGAAAAAAACATTAATAATACAGCTAAAAAGGCTGTATCTTAAAATAATATAAATTCAGGATAAATGTTTTTATGGGGTTTAATATAGAAAAAGCTCTGCATTTGAAATTCCAAGGCAAGTGTGTAGATACTTGTACAGCTTAAAAGCTGTGATTCTAACAGGTTCTTCTTTCTACCATCATCCTCTCTACTGCTTCAAATATGGCTTCCTTCAGCTACCATGTCAGTGTTTATCAGGAGGCCTTACTGACAATGCATGTCTTGTCTCTGCATGCTGGGCCAGCAGTCCAAGGGAACAAATTCTTGCCACACAAGTGAAAGCTCTAAAGAAGGAAATCTGCTAGTGAAGGAAAACTTCAGCCAAGCAGCCAAAAGCAGGAGGTTGTCTCAGCTGTTGGGTTTGGAAGAATGTGCTTAACTTTGGCCAAACCTTACATTTTGTGTCCTGGAATACCTGCCTGGGGAATATTTTCCTTCTGGTGCTGTAAGCAGATGAGCCTTCTGAGCAGCAAAAGATAGCACAGAGGAGCTACTTCACATAGCTTTTCTCAGCACGATGCATAGATGACTAGATCTCAAGCTTGTTTTGTATCACATGGTTGGCTCCCTTCTCTTCAGAAGGTGAATTAAATTTCCTTCATTTTTTGAAGCCTGCTGTCATTTTCTCAAGATTACACTGAAAGTGTTTTAACCCATTATATTCAGTGCAAAGAAAATAACATTTTTGACAGTGATTTTGTATTCCTGGGTTCCCTTTGATGTTCAGCATTAAGCTTTCATAATGCTGCCTTCTTATGTGAAATACAGAAGCATTTCCCCCTGAAAGCTTTAGCTTGGTACAGAGCCTTGTGGGAAGAAGCAGAAAAACAGTTGACATTTTTGAAGTGCTAACTGCTTGCTTGGCCCTCTCTTTGTTCCAGTACTCTTTGGCCTATGCCTGCTTGAAACTGGTGAATTACTCCTTCTTCTTCTGGCTGCCCTTCTACCTCAGCAACAACTTTGGATGGAAAGAAGCAGAAGCTGACCAGCTCTCGATCTGGTATGATGTGGGAGGAATCATAGGTAAGTGAGGGATGTCTTCCTGCAGCTGCCCTGCTAGCATTTGAAAATGAAAGACAGTGAATGCAGCTCAGAGCAGTCACATTCCATGGGATCTAGCTATTAACTGACTATATGAAAAGTCTTTTAAGGGGCTTCTTGGCTAGCTGTTCTGTTTTTCTAAAACACAGGGTATGTGAGCCCCCTAAAGAGTTGAACATTATCCCCAGTGGGCATTTTTCTTTACTCCCTAGGACTTCTCAAAAAGTGTTGTGTACAAAATGGCATCCCTGCTGCTTGCTGCTTTCTCTCTGACAGGTACTCCTGAGAGAGAATTTAGATCCAAACTTACTAGGTTCTGTGACTGTCCTTTCTGTACTGCAATTTTAAGAACAGACTCAGTGCAGATCTCAGTGGAGCAGGCACAACTGTGTTATGTTCAGAAATAAAATGTAATTGCACTTGTTTCTGCTGGCTGCAAAATCTGACCCTGTTCCTTCAGAATAAAGAACATAGGGTGAATGTGTTTGGACTTCCACTCTCCTGTGCTCAGTTTCTCACTTTATTACCTTGTCCAGTTAGTTCTTCTAGAATAGTTACTGTTGTTTTGGTTTGTTCAGGGTCAGTTTTTTTGCCTCTGTGGCCTTTTCTTTGTTGGGCTTTCTCAACATTCTAGTTTTTACCATCAGAGCAATTCCTACAGAGGTAGCAATGACACATAAAGTTATTTTTATCAGCTATCAGCATTTGTTGTAATTAGTTGCACCCATCCTAAACAGGTGAAACAGCAGGGAATGAGATGCCCGTGTGTGCTAATGCTTTCCCTGTTAAAAAGAACTGTCTTTTTATGCACTTTCTTTAATAGAAAGTTAAGCTTGCTTGCATCCAGAGTTGTGGTGATCTAGAGCTGTGATGGAAGGAAAAAGTAAGCAGAAGCATTGGCTAGTTGTGTGCCACAAAAAAAAAAAAGAAAAGGTGGGGGGTAAAGCAGTGTGAGTTGTTTTCCCTGCTCTATCTGAGCCACTTCAGTTTACTGTTGTCTCTGTGTCTGGTGCAATAAAGGCAGGAGGATTAGTTTTCAAGATTTTAGAGAGAATACCTATAGATGAGAAGGCAAGAGGATGCTGTGCTCAGTGAAATTATTTCTGGTCAGGCTCAGGATGCTAACATCTAAACAACGATTTTGGTTTTGTTTTTTTGCAGGTGGAACTATCCAGGGCCTGATTTCTGATATGCTACAGAAGAGAGCCCCAGTGCTAGCAATTAGCCTGCTCTGTGCTGTGGGCTCTCTCTTTGGATACAGTCGTGAGTACACTTGTTCTGTGCAGTGATAAGAGGTTCATTCAGTGGCACTTGGAGAGAGCCAGAGCACAGTCTGTCTGAATTATGTTTTCTGGTTGTGAAACTATTTCTGGATTGGGATGGTGTCTTCAGTCTATTTTGCACTGCACAGAAGGAAACCTGCTCTCTGGTTAATGAGGTGGAAAAGAATGAGCTGAGTGGTTGGATTTCCCTGTACTCACGAGTTTTGGTACTGGTGCTTCTCCAGTGTCAGTGAAATTTTTGGCTTTGTCATTGTATCAACACCACAAGTGACAGAGCAGGAAATCTCAGGTGCATCCCTACAGCAGGAGGAAAGAGAATTGGGGATAGATCTGTGCTGGAGTATATACCTGCTACAAACAGGCAGAAGCTTTCAGACTTCACCACTTATGCTTCTGTAATCAGTAAAATTGAAGAATTTCTGCCTCTTTTATAATAGATCTAATTCTTGGTGGTTGTTTATTGATAGGAGTTTGTCAGGAAAACCGAGCAGAAGGAGAAAGGCAGATCTTTGTATGAAACATCTTTGAAGCTCTTCTAAGGGTAATGGTAGTTTTATGTCTTCAGACATGGCATCCTGTGGTATCTGACCACTGCAACTCGTTGGGATGTCAGTTCATTTCTGGGGTGGTGATGCAGACTGGCTTTTATAGACAGCTTTGAGACCTGTGACTAGGAACAGCTGCCAGAGCTGGACACAAACAGTGGAGCATGCTTTCAGAAGCGTGCTGGCTTACTCAGGCAATCTCCAAGTAAGGTAAATGAGGCATAAGCAAGGATTTGGTGGAGGTCAGTGGAGTTTTATAGGCTCTTGAGCTAACTCATTGCTTTCAAAATGAATTGGAAGCCAAGACACCATTATTGCTGATGAAGTTTGGAGTTCTAGATAGCAGAGCAGCCAGAGGCCCAAGTGCCTTTTTCTCAGCTTTGTCCAGCCAGATACAGAAGGCTCAGACAGGTAATACAAAGTTACTGCACTATAATTACATTTCTGTCAGCCAAACCAGGAGACCTCTCATGCTCATAGCATGTTGTACATGAGTAATGAAGACTTATGAATATGTGAAGAGGGCTGCAACTTCCCTTACACTCAATAACTTGGCCATGTGTGGAACCAAGTAGTAAGAAAATCAGGTGATGTCTGGAAGTGAAGTATTGGGGAAAACTGAATAGCACCGAGACACTGTACTTGGAAACCACCTGCATCTACACAGCATGATGCTGTTCCTGGAAAAGCAAACAGAACCTGTAGGTACCCAAGCAAGGCTTAATAAGGAGGAGTAAGGAATATGAATGTTTTTCATTTATTGTGCAGCATTGTTCAGGTAGTTGCTGAATTACTACTCCCTTGTCTAATCTCTGTATTTTAAAAAAGAAGTTTGAAAATTCAGAATGAGTTCAAGGGTGATTCAAGCATTGCTGCTTTATGATGGGAGAGATTGAGTTGAATCTAACTTCACCAGAGAGACAGAGGGAGGATTCTCTTACTATTCAAGTGGACTTTCAAGGAGGATAATATTCAAGTTCTGTGTCCTAGAAAGAGGCATGACAAGGGCTGGAATGCAGAGCCAGGCAAATCTGATACCAAAACAGTGCACAAGACTGGTGGCAAAGGTGACTTTTCTACTGTAAAGTGCTGTTGGGAAACTTCTGGATCTTCAGTCTTTAAATGGCTTTGCAGTAACACTAATCTCTGTAGCAGTCTCTAGTCAAATAGAAGATATTGTCACTATGTAGCTAACTGAGCAGGTTCAAATTATTTGTCTGGATGCTTCTTTCTGATCCTAAATAACTGACTTTATCAAGTTAATTTGCTTTATTTACACTCACCTGGTCTTTCTCTTTCAGGTTCTCCAAACAGCAAGCCTATCAATGCTGTGATCATGGCAATTACAGGTATCTTGCCAAATGCCACTGTTATGCTAGTAAACAGGAATGTACACTGCAGACAAATCACTAACACCAGCTGCAGGTGGTTATTGTGCATTTGTGCTGCCATCACTGCTGGTCTTGTAGAAACAGCAAAAGCTGGGGCCCAATTTCTGTTACTTTTGGAATACAGCTGTAGGAAAACTGTCTCACAGAGGGAGGTATAGACTGTATGGAATAATGGCTTGGAAGCCAAGATGTCTGCCTTGGTATAATATGATGTATGCTAAAATACGTAGCAATGATCTAGTATCTGAGGAAGTGTGTATGTGACAGTCATGAACTGCAGCTCAAATTTGAGGGTGTTTGTCAGAACCCCGAATGCCCTGTGTACTGTGAGAGGTCACAAGCTTTGTGTGCTACCAGACACACTATGCTGTGTTACGGAATTAAGATTAGCCTGCATGAATAGAGCCTTTCTTTTCACACACTTCTACTTCAGAACTCTGTTCTGTTGCATTTTTTTCCCCTTCCACCTCCTTCATCAGTCCCTGGAGACTGAGGCAGTAGCATGGGTGCATGCTACTCCAAACTAGAAATGTATCTAAATCTGCTTCATCCTGAGGGTTTGTACAATTTAAATATGAAATTGTATATATATCAATCTATGTATAAAAATATACATAAATCACATCCAAA
>JANHGL010015372.1:0-34664 GCA_024611195.1 Ceyx melanurus | reverse complement strand
GTAGATAATGGCAGAAATGAGAAAGTAAATCCATTTATTAGTCTTAACTGTTCTTACTGTCCTGTCTCCTCTTGCAGAGTGTATCACAGTTCATTTTTGCTGCTGGATTTAATCATTTTCTTGAGCTTTTCTATGCTTTCTATGAGCTTTGCATAGAAAATCTGTATTTTGAAGGTGTTCTGTTGAGAGTCTATCCTCATGATTGTTTTGCACCAAGACTGTTTTCTTGCCACTTTCCAGGGTTTTTCATCGGAGGCCCTTCTAACATGATCAGTTCTGCAATTTCTGCTGACCTGGGGCGCCAGGATCTGGTGAAAGGCAGCAGTGAGGCTCTGGCAACAGTCACGGGAATTGTGGATGGAACTGGCAGTATTGGTGCTGCAGTGGGCCAGGTGAGGCTAACAGAGGAAAACAGAGGTCTGGGGAAGGAGGCAAAGAGTGTGTTGTGGTTAGAGATGTTATCTTATTCCTTAATCCAAAGTCATATGGAGTGAGAGAATGTTGGTGGGTGTTTTAAAATTACTTATTTAAAAAGCAACCAAGGGAACATGTGGTTTAAGCGTCCAGTGGAAGCCATTTAATTGAGAACTAAACTAAGTATTCATAGCACCAATGTTATGTCACTTCCATAATTCAAATGAATTTTGGAGACCTTCATATCCCAAACTCCAAAAAGCAAGCAGAGGTCAGCTTCACAAAGAGTTAAAATATTTTGATGTTTGTTTGGGATATTTCTGTTCAAAGATAAAAGCAAAACCTTTACTTACAGAAAAGCTGACCTGTATAACTGAGTCAAATCGGAATACCTTTTATGAAGGTTGCAGTGTTCATAAAGTAATAGAAAATTTGCTCTTATTTTTGGTTCCCCTTTTAACCTATTGATATATTTTACACCTTGTAAATCCAGCACCACTTGCTTTGATAGTCCTTACAGTATGCTGCTAGAGGTCTGAAGCCTAAACTGTTACAGAAAAGGAAGCTGACAGTGTGCCCACTGGGGACATTCTTTCTTCTCAAATACAAGTGTTAACTATGTAGAAGAACACAGTGGTGCTTTGGGGAGGGGAGGATTTAGTAGAAAGGTTGGAGCCAGTTCTATTCCAAGCATCCTCTGCTGTTGGTAAAATACCAAGGACACAGGCAAGGCATACAAGTTTATTTTCTGGAAAATGATTTGGGTTTGTCCTTGCTGTTTGCCTGGTAAAGACAATCGTTCAGTGTCTGTTTCACAGGAAGGGTGCCACTTAGCTCCGTTAACCATGGAATATTACAAGTGCTTTGTGGACATCTTAAAGTGCACTGTTGACTCAGTGTTCCTCTTGCATTGTCTGCAGTGTTTCCATCTTCCCCCACACACACACCATTCAAATTTACATCATCATAAAAATTGAGTGTTAAGTTCTGAAAAATTCCACCTGCTTCCCGTCCTAAGATTGCATTTATTTCAGCAGAGACAACCATGATGTCATTCTGGGGGTGTGTGAATAACAGCAAATGCACAATGAACATGTTATAAATTCAGATCCTGTTTCTTGCTAATGTACCCAGAAGTGAAGAAGGGAGGCCCTTGTACAACATCTGAATAGAAATCTGCTAATAGGGAATACATTTTCTTTTGTAGCTTGTGTAGTCCTGTTGAGCGGGGAGGCAGTTCAGAACAGACTGTAGTCTCAAGTGTCTTGCCTATGATGAAGGGTTAAGTAGTTAGTGGTTGCACAGCTCTTGAAAATACATCCTCTGTAATTTATAAGCCATTCTAGAGCTTTTAGTTCTTCTGAGAGTACTTACATCCACTTATGTCCCAGTGTTCTCTGCAAAAACCTTGTGTTCAGTGGAGTCAATTTGTCACCCTTTGAAACTGTAGTTCAGTTCTGTCTTTATACTGCTCTGAGTTACTGTAAAGCTTCAGGATGGTATTTCCACTTTGCTGAGGCTGTGGGTTTTAAACAGAAAGGCTGCTGTCCTGAGTCATCTCTTCTGACAGGAAAAGATCAGCTGGAAGTTTTTGTCATCATCACTGTATGGAGTGTTAACAGCCCACAAGCTCTAGAAAAGGAGACAGTAATTCCTGAAAGTCATGTTTATCTTCCCAGTTTGAATAATTATTTTCTTCCCCTTCTCTGTTTTAGTATCTAGTGTCTTTGATCCAGGAGAACCTGGAATGGATGTGGGTTTTCTACTTCTTTATTTTAATGGTAAGAAATCTATTTAAAAATGGTTTGTCAAACCTGAAAATTGTGGCTTAGACATGCAATCTATTGCTGCAGCTGCCATGAGCTCTGGTCTATAGTGTTCCTTTGCATCAGGATGTCTAAATCAACTGGGTTTGTTTTGGATCCTCTCAAGTCATGTTGGCCAACAGAAACTTTATGGCAGAGGCACAAAGATACCTTTAGGAAATGCATACAGGTATTTTAAAGCTCATAGTACTTCCAGGGACTTCCAAGGCTGGACTTTTTTCTCCTTCAACTCCATGATATGTAGCTCCTGTTATTTTCAGGGAAGCTGTAGCTAAGCTGCTTGTTTGCTAGCCCTTGAAGATTAGTGTAAGGAGTGATAAAGATCTTTGAAACTAAGATGGGAATACCTTGCCCTGGTATGCCACTGGGGGAGAATAATGTTCAGGCCCTGATCTCGGCATTGCCACAGTGGTGAGTGCTCTACAGCTCACCAGTTCTTTCCTGCTGGAAATGCCAGGAATTGTCTTTGGTATGAGCTTTCCTGCAAGTTCAGTCCTTCTAGCTGCTGTGCCACTTTGTCACTGCTTCTCTTAGCCTGCATCTTTCTGGGGAGGCTTTGAAGGAGGTTGGAGTGCAGGGTAGCTGCAGCTATGGCTGCTCTGTGCTAATTGTCCTGGATATGCCTCTCTTCACAGACAAGTTCAACAATCCTGTTCATTTCACCATTGATAGTGAGGGAGATCAAACTGCTTCTACACGAGTGGCGCCTGCAGACACTGGCTGAGTGACCTGCGTGCATCTGGAAGGACTGTTGTACGGACCTGACAGCTGGGACACTCACCAAAACTCTGGGAGACTTTTCTTATAACCTCCAGGTTTGGACCAAGTAAAAAATGGCTTGGTAAGACTTGATTCACCTGCTTTGCAAGCCCAGTGGCGAAGTACCGGATACCGGCCCTGAGACCACCTGCATTGTGGAGCTGCTGACCCAAGCTAGACAGTCCATGGGACCGGTGGATTGCCCCAGCCTACCAGACTCTACCCTATCAGCAGTCACACTTCTGTTAGGTGGTCTCACTGCTTTATCCTTTCTTATTTATTTCTGGCTGTCCTCACCAAAGGTCAGCTGTTTAAAACTGACAGTGAAGAGGCTGTCTTGCAATGAATTTTGATGCTCTGCTGTGCCAGTGAAATCACACGATGCATTTCATGGGTAGGCTAAATTTTCAGTCACATTAGATCTTAGAAAGGGCAAAGATAATTACTTGGAATTTGTACTGTCCAATTGTTTAAAAAAGCTGTTACTAAATCTCTGTGCAGATGGGCCTCTGCTATCCCTAGCTATTAACTGTCATATATTCCAGTAGATTCACATGGAGAAGTTGCCTCCATATTTGTTTTTAGCATTTTTTAATAATAATATTACTAAACTCTGGGAAATATTTCATTTTTTTACTATTTAAGCAGATAAATAGTGTGCAATACTTTACTGTGATCTCTGAGAATAAGCCTTAATAGATCCTTCATGTCTGAAGGATCCTTGAATGGCTTTAGGGATCAATAATGGGACACAAATACTTTTACTGCTGCTTTGTTATTTGAGTCTGATCAATACTGACCAAAATGGGACTGTCAGGTGACCCTCTGAAGGAAGCTGTTGTCCCTGATTTCATATGTATTAAGCAACTGTTCATTCTGATTCTCCTTTGCTGGAGATGGAATTTAAGGGACCTGGCTGCTCTTGGACATGGGCTTCCAGACAGGGACTGAAGTGTGATCATGGAGTAACATCAGTGAGTGAGTGCTTATGTCTTCCCCCATGCTCATCTGAGGTCCTCTGGGGACCTGGAGCTTTCCAGGGTTATAAAGCTTGAGTTGCATCTTGAAGAGTAAAACAGATGCAAGTCAGCACTGAAAACATGTGACCTAACTCAGTATGGTTGTATTTGAGTGTCTTACAGTCCTGTGGTAAGCAGAGAGACCAACAGCACCTCTAATATTTGATGAGGTTAATGGGATCATCGAGTCACTTCTCAAAAAACTCTTTTCTGCTTATGCCTTGGGATGCTTCATTGTGATCAATGTGTGTTAACCAGCAGAACTTCTGATCCAATGCTCAGTCTAACTACTCAGCCTGGACAGGAGGTGGGGCAGGAAAATTATTGGAGATTAAAATGTCAAACTTTTTAAATTATAAAAGTTGCCTTTTTAAAATGTACAGTGATGTAATTTTTATTTTTCTTAAATTTATGAATGTCAGTTTTTAGTTGTGTTAATTGTAATAAGTGGAACGTTCTTAGTGCCTTATGGTTTTACTGTATTCAATGGTTGCTTGGTGATTGCAACTTCTGCAACAACAGCTCTGTGCACAGCTTTGCTTACTGTGAAACTCAGTTGCTCCATTTTATACTCCTTTTGAGAGCCTCTCTCTTTTGGTGTAGGTGATTCTTGATTTTTTGCTAACCTTTGAATCATTTCAATGCTTGGGAAAACAATGCCATTTAGCTGATGAAGGCCCTGAATCCTGTTGTCTCTTCTCATTCCCATTCCAATGTTTGCCTGGGTAATTAGAGCAGGAGACTGAGAATCTATCATTCTGTTCTCAGAATTATGCCCTGGGGTTATTGTTCACATCCCAAGCTACTCATTAGCCCCTGTACAAATAGAATCAAAATTCCCTGAAATTTAGCTCCAAAACCAATGGCGGCACCATTTGCCTTCACCGCAGCGTCTGAGAATCTGTGGTTTCAAGTTCCAACCTGGATGAGGTTTTTGGCTGCCTGACTGGGCGCTAGATAAGCTGCTGATGAAAGGTGGGGTGGGAAAGGGACGTGGTTGGGGTCAGGGGTGGGGGGGAGGAGAGGTGGGGCCCTGTAACAAATGGCTTCCTGTAAACAGCTCTGGCCCCTCCTGAGAAGTGTCTGTCATGTGCAGTGAGCTGCCCAGCGCTCGCCTGTGAGTGCGGTGGGGCCTTGAGGCCACCCTCAGTTAGTGAGGCTGCCCCTGGCTTGCGGTGGTGCTGCTGGTGTCCTGGGTTTCCATGTATTTCCTCAAGGTGCTCAGATGGAGAAAGGTTTTTCAATCTGATCATGTCCAAACGTATGTCTCATGAATAAACTTACTTTGACTTGTTCTGGGCTAATTATTCTGTGTGCTTTATTCCACTCTTCCCAGTGTGGTTCTCCCTTTTTAGGGGCTAGCTCTAACATCTGCTTTTCACTCAACTTCTGCAAAGACCTGAGACTTGGTTAATGCTGAACCCAAGCCTTCCTCTCCCTCAACCTAAAAGGGGACTGTGTCCCACATGCTGCAGTTAGTCAATCTTCCTGATCATTATCTTGAGAGACTTTGTGAGAATCCCCTAACAGATATGCCCCGAAAGGGTGTAATTAACGGTCTTGAAGAAGCCAGAACATATCCTTGGGTTTACTTATTTGTTGATCTGCACGCAGAAATCAGGTGTTCCACTCTGGATATTAAATGTGCCATGCGGCTGCTGGGCCTGCTGTGCCTTCTCTCTCGGGGCTTGTTTCTTTAAACACAAATCCACACCTATGCTTAGCTGTGTTTAAATGGGCACAGCAGTGAACTTTGTGTGTGTGTGTTTTATAGTTTACTGCAAATTCAGAGTGGAGTGCAGTGCTGGATTGCTGCATGCCTGCAGGTTCTGGTCCCTCAACTCAAAGTAGTTTGGTGGTGCTATGATGCTATACTCAAGAGAAATCCAAATTTCTAGTTTTACACTTTGCTGTCACTGGTTTGTTTTGTTTTGCTTTCTTTCCCTTTATCAGGAGCCTTAAAGGCCATATGAGCTTCCTCTTCTCACTGAACTCAAGGAGCAGTTTCTCCTTCTTCAGGAAAGTGGGAAGAGAAGCAGCATCATGTTTTAAGGGTTATTGTTTTTTCTCTGAGATAACAGGAGAAAGTATCTATTCTGAGACAGTCCCACAGATCTCGCCAGTAAAAGCAATACCTGTTCTGGGATGGCTGGACACACCGAGGTTTGGTTACTCTGGTGTAATTTTGCCCTCTATCCAGCGGGGGCCAAAGTGTCCTGCCAAACTGATTTGCAATTTCTCCCCTCTTCTTTTCTAAAGGAAAGTGCCTACAGGGATGTTTTGGGTTCTGCATTGCTAAAGTTTTCTAAGGCACAGCATGCCCACCTTCCTACATCTTTGTCAAGCCTTATCTAATCCTTTTAGTAAACAGCCTAGCCTTTTCTGAAGGCTCTAAATACAAGGTCTTAGACCATTTTGTGGGGTTGGGTGGTGAGGGGGGTATGAAAGCTGAGTGTTATGTACAGGCCCATGAATGTATCTTGTTTCTATTAAAGCCTGTCCTAAATTGACATTGCTTTGATTAATATTTATAGTAATGCAGAGAAGAATGTGGGCAATTGCTGTGAATGTTCCCTTTGGTTCTCCTGAACTGGTGGTTATGTCCATATACACCTAGACTCCAGGAGGTTCTCCTGAAATGTCTCCTTTGATCACCTCTGCAACAGTGTTCAAGTGTCTGTGGAAACAGATGCATCAGGCAAATCAAAATACACTCCTAGAGTGCAGGACCAGATAACAAGCTTTGTGGTTCATTCTTGTTAGATTTAAGATTACTGCCAGGAGAAGGAAGATTTCTGCTGAGATTACAGACTACTCCTAGACTATTTGGGGACAACCCATCTTGCTTCAGAATAGTTTTTAGAACAGCAAATGGCAGCTGATGGGCCTCTATGTGAATTAAGTCTGTGTCCATTAATGGTGTTGCTCTGTTTTGAAATAGAGAAAATCCATACTCCACCACCTCTTGTCCTCGTGGGTTGTATAAAGAACAATACAATCCTGAGTATACAGGTGGCAAGTAAGGATGATATTCCTAGATGTGCTATTTAAATCTTAATTTCTTACAATGTGGTAAGTAAAGTATTGGTAATTCAGGATGGGTTTATTCTTCTGAGTTCCTAGATTCCAACACTAGTTCAGAGAACTACAACCAGAGACCTACATCCTCACTCTTTCCCATTTGTCAGGTGGGACCAGTTTACAGAAACTCACTCATCTGCACTGGGGTGAATGGCAGAGCAAAGCAGAGCAGGGCTGACAGAAGCTGGTGCTTGCCTGCAGCGAGTGCCAAAGATGACAAAGCAGTTGGGTAAGAGCTGACTGTTATTCAGCTGGAAGGATGGGAGTATCCGAGAGGCAGTTTCATCGAGACTGGCGCAACTATCCATTCACCTCCTCTTCAGTCTCCTTGCCCTCTGCTGCATCCTTCTGGGAATATTAATGTTTCATTTCTTCCAGTCAGCAGCAGGTTCATCCCAGGACTGCTTATCGAGGCTTGGCAACAAGTAGGACAGATGGCAACAGGCAGCTGCCGTTCATGCTGTTGAATGCAAAGGAGTTGATACGCGAGGAGACGTGCAAAGGTGGGAGCCCTGCTTGCAACAGCATCAGTGCTGTGACAACAAGTGATTTCTTAATTAGTTCACACCTCTGAAATGTCAGGCAAGCACATGTGCAGGGCTGGTATTCTCTGCTGGAGGTGGCCTTTTGCTGCTTGGCTTTGTTTCCCTGTGTGTCTGTTTTTTGGGTTTATGTGACCTCCCAGGCCTGTTTTTAGACACCATCTTGGCCTTGTGTGCTCAGGCAGCAGCATGGCTTGTCTCCCTGAGGGAAGGAGGAAGGTGTTGGGAAGAACATGGAGCCATGGGGGCATGGAGCAGCTGAGTGTCAGCTTGATTCTGAGGGACTCTGACCTTTGCTCCCAGATGGTGAAATCCAGATTGCTCTACATGCCTGGTTCTTCTGTACTTTGCCGCTTGCTTTGACCACTGTTTGCTGTCGGTAAGATGAGGGTCTCTGCCTGTCTTCTGCGACCTCACTGACAGCAGGTTTCTCAACTGTCTTCACAGCGTGGAATGAAGCATGGAGTTGTGTGGAGCATTTATCAAAAACCAAGGTCTCTGTTTGTCTGACTTGCTCTTTTCTTGCAACTTCTATTGTTTCATCTCAGTTTACCTGTTCAGCCTCAAATGTGCAGGGCCAGATTCCTCCCTCTTCCATCCCCAGTCCATTTGCAGTAGCTGGTCTCCAGGACTGGCGAAGGAGCCAGCATTTCCTGTACTAACAAAGTGAGCATTGTAATGCAGTTATGGAGTGGGTGGATGTGATTGCCGACAGACGTATTCCTTCTGCTAGGGTGTGGATTAAAGCTCAAGGTGACTTTGTTCCTGCATAAATTCACTAACTTTCCCTGGGGAACTGAAGGGCCAGGGTTGGGAAGGGAGAAGTATGATAAATGAAAGTGTCGGAAGGAAACACGCTTACAGAGCATGCACTACCAAAGCGTAAATGTGTGCTCTGTGAGGAGCTTTCAACATAGCTTAAGGTAGCACTTCATGGATTAGAAAATCCCAGGATGATGTTGAGCTGAAAAGTTGAGCGTGGCTCTCTGCAGGCTGCTGTCCCAGTGTAATTGCCTGGGTAAGTGGATTAGTGAGCAGCAGTGCGGCTCTTTGGAACTTAGGCAGGCTCTGAGAGAGAGAGAGGTTACTGTTCCTTACAAGAGGATGAGATGCAGACAAGGTTTGCTATGAGAAGCAGCACTGCTCTCTACCAGTCAGACCTGTTTGACACCAAGAGCTGTGGCTGATGGCTGGGTTGTCATCGCATGGGCTTGCTGGAAAGGGTCCCATGGAAACAGCTCCTTTCAGAGCTATCACTTGTCCTTATCTGCTGTGCGGTGGGTATGGTGACAGCAAATCACATCTTGGGACGCTTCTTCTCTGCCTTTGTTGCCATGGGAATCGGTGTCTTCTGCAGCTTTGTCTTCTGTGAGAAGAGAGAAGTACTGTTACCTCCCCTGGCTCACCCACTAAAGTGTGCTGGGGGGGAAGTGGGGTTGTAGTCAGCCACACTGTGCCTGGAGCAATATGTTTGTGCTGGGGATGAGTTTGTGAGGTCGCTTGTCTTAACCATTTCGCACAGCCATGCACACCACTCTATGGTAGGTACCATGCCAGTGTTATGGGGTGGTGATGCAGAATGCAAAGTGCTGAGGCCCACTGGACCAGGTAGTCCTGCTCCACTCGGCCTGGGTGTTGGATGCAGAGCTGTCTGACCTTGCCAGAGTAACAGGGCTGGCACCTGCCCTTGCATCCTCTTCACAGTTAGGTAGAAGAATCTGGATTGTGCACATCTGACGTGCCAAAGAATGACATAGTTTCAAAAGTCTGGCACAGCCCAGGGATTTGAACACCTGTCCAGTGGGGGGGAACACCTGCTTTTGGGATGGGCTGCAGGGGGAGAAGAGGTCCACCAGATTTGTGGGAAGAGGTGCCATCTTTCATCTCCTTCCCTGGGTGTTGGAGCAGCCCCCATTGGGGATGTGGGAGCTGCATGGCTGTCTTCACAAGCAAGGAGAAGGTGGCGCTGCTGAGCCTCTGAGAGGACCCAAGGATTTCCTGGGGAGTGGGAGCCTAGTCAGGAACCTAACCCAAGACATCTGCAGCTTTCCTGTGCATCTGCTCTTGGCTAAGCTCTGTGGAGTGTGGCAGGGAGAAAAGGGAAACTGTATTGACAAAGCCAGCCTTAACTCTTAGGGGCAACTGTCGAGTCTCTGGAACTTTCCATGCTGTACCAGAAGCCAAGGATCTCTCTCTGAAAGTATCCTGAGGTGATACGAGAAATCAACTCAGTTTGGAGAGCTCCCCACTGTTGTACTCTTTGTCTCATTCCTTCCTCCCACCCCTTGCTTGTGTCATTTCTTTAGATCATAACTGATCTCTATTTTAGTTACACTTCTCAAATGGATTCCTATACTGAATTAAAAGGTATTTATCTGCCCTAGACGCCTACAAAATAAAGAAATGGTGTTGTTTCTACAGTATGAGTGAGGAACTGAGTCAGTGGGAGGCTAAATGACACATCTGAGGTTACCCAAAAGGGGTAAGCACTGCTGGGAACTGAATCTGGTGGTGGTTCTCTCTACTGCCATAGCCCTCACTCTATGTGGCACTGGATGTGGGACATTGCCCTGCTCTGTTCCCAGCCTTTCATCTTGCCTTGGGCCCTTGGACTCTGAAATCAGCCATAAATGCAATCAGCCTCTTTCAAGGGAAAAGAGTGATTTATGTTGAGCCCTAGACTTTTGGCACTGGAACTAAAAGTAGAGTTTGAACTGGTCTGTGTAAACAACCCCACAATTACAGACTAGCACTTTTGCTTAGACTGGTGTTTGTAGTGCCAGCTTCTCCTGGGGAAGTGGCTATGATACCTCCAATTGACAGAAGGTTAATATTTGTGCCGAAGTTGATGTGGGTTTTGCAGCTAAAAATACCACATGCTTTCAAAGTATGCTGCTTCATGCTGTGCAGAGTTGTCTTGATGGTCAGTCATTCAAGTTAGAAGTGGTTAAATATAGAAATTTAGATGAGAAATGTGGAATTCTGGAGTAGCAGGACTAAAAAGGCCATAGTAGTTTAACCTGAGTTGGAAATATACATACAGTTATCTCAAAAATGGGTGCAAGTGCTGTATTTTTAACTATAATATCTATGTAATATGCTGTTGTAAATGAGTCATTAGAAGATGAAGAAAGTTTCACTTTCTCATCTAATAGATGCATGTTTCTGTTTAGCCTTTTCTGTATGAGTAAACACACGTGTATAAGTATATAAATGCTCACACTGTTGTAGCTTAAACAGTTTTTCCAAATTTCTCCCTCTTCAAGTGGAGTTGTTTAGTCTTCAAGGATATTCATCACAACCCCCACTTTAGCTTGTGTGCTGCTAATTTAACAGAAGGAGACATCAGTCACAGCTTCGAGCTGGTTTTGTTGCTCTTGACCTCTATCTGTGAAAGGGCCTTCTTGGAAGTTGTCAAGAAGATTGAAATAAAATGACGGGTAAAAACCAGTGAATAATAGAGGGTGGGCACCTCGTGAGTCACCATGAAATACCGTCAGTGGAATGGGCTGAGCTCCAGCTCGGCTCGATTGGGCTACCTCTGCATCACTGCTGAGTTCCTCAAATGTGTCACTACACCGGCTGCTGCAGTCAGCTAACCACAGGGAAATGGTACAACTTCACTGTCTGCTTACTCACCCTTGAAACAAGCTGGTATGGAAGCAGTGGAGAGCGATTTAGCCTCACAAACAACATGACTCGCAGGTTCTGATGTGTTAGTCATGTTTTGGTCTGTGCTTCTGATTTTGCTCAGCAGCTGTTTGTGGTGCCTTGGCCTCTGCCTGCTGGCCCGGATATGGGTGAGATGGGAGAAGCAGGGAGTGATGGAGACAGAGCAGCTCCTCCACAAAGGAGAACTGAGCCCTCTACCCTGCCCCGTTCGGTGCTGGCATGGCTGTGACACTGCCCCTGCTCAGGGATTTGCATGGTGACCGCTGCTGAGGGCTGAGACCTGCCGGCGCTGCCAGCAGACAGGAGCAGTGGAGCTTGGGAAGCACATCGGACGTGCCAGTTGAAGGCACAAAGGGATCCTTTATTGGTCCAGGTCTTCTTTTTCACTGGCTTCCCTGGTGTGGACACTTCTGCAGGGAGGTTTTTTTACCTGTGCTAGAAGAAAGGAGGGAAAGGTCACTCTATTGTTCTCATGCTTCAAAACTGCTTCCCCAAAACTGTGGGGCCAGGGGGGGTTGCTTTGGTGCTGCTTTCTTTTCTGGAGGGCGGGTTAGCTCAATCTTCAAACACCTTCCTCTAGCCCTTCCCTTATTGTACAGCCATATACCTCTGCTGGCAGGCAGTAAACCTTGTCCCTCCTCCTTGCTGCTGTGGGGCTCAGCCTTGCTGTACTGCCTTTGAGGATGGGCTTACAGAAGTGCACGCACCACAGCTGCAGGGTTGTTGGGAGGTGGGAGCTCACTGGCTGCCATACCTGGTGCAATGTGACCTGCAGATACTGCAGCCTCAAGCCAGGTCATTTTTACTGCTTGTTTTGTGCTGAGAGCCTTTGAGGGCTGCTGGCATTTCCATTCCGTGTCCGTGAGAATGGAACTCCCATGCATCATGGGCACCCGTCATGTGTGGCATACCAGTGCTGGGTGAGCTTCAGTGGGCAACAGATAAGAGAAGTGCGCCCAGGGTTGCAATGCCATGCAGTGGTGGCACCTCTCTGTCCTCGCTCTCCAAAACAAGGTGCCCAGTGCCAAGATATCTTTTCCCTAGTACTGAGGTGTCCTGGGTTGTAAAGCCTTGCTGAGACTGCCAGGTGCTCTGCTGGAGCCCAGTTCTTATAAATTACTTTTTCTTTTTGCCCAGAACCAGGTCCCAGGGACACAATCCAAGCAATGGTCTAGGCAAGCCCAGGGGATGCCCAACTGCCCAGCATGTCCCCCAGACACATCCACTAACAGACATGATGCAGCACAGATCCCACCTTCAACTCACAGCCATCAGGGTAAGAAAACCTGTGTCTGCTTCTGTCTTTCAAATAAGAATTAAGCAGTGTTATTAAATCACAGAATGGTTTGGGTTGGGAGGGACCTTCAAATGACATCTAGTCCAATCCCCTTGCGGTGAACAAGGACATCTTCACCTAGATCAGGTTGCTCAGAGCCCCATTCAATCTGTCCTTCAATGTTTCTAGGGATGGGGTATCTACCAACTTTCTGGGCAATGTACCGGTGTCTCACCACCCTTCTTATAAAAAAATTTCTTATGTCCAGTCTAATCTCCTCTCTTCTAGTTTAAAACCAACACCCCTCATCCTATTGCAACAGGTTCTCGTAAAATGATTGTTCCTATCTTTCTTACAGGCTCCCTTTAAGTACCAAAAGGATGCATTAAGGTGTCCCTGGAGCCTTCTTTAGGCTGAACAAGCCCAACTCTCTAGCCTATCTTCATAGAAGAGATGGTCCAGTCCTGTTACCACTTTTGTGACCCACGTCTGGAGATGCTCCAACAGGTTAATATCCTTCTTGTGCTAAGGGCTCCAAAGCTGGATACAGTATTCCAGGTGGGGTATCACCAGAGCAGAGGGACAGAATCACCTCCCTTGACCTACTGGCCACAAGACTGAGCAGAAGGGTAATCCTAGGGCAATGGCTGCTTTTGATCAGTAAGATAACATCTCGCAGGGGGAGGCCAGTTCCCCAGAGTGGGGTGCTGCAAAGGGATGCCCTCTGAGGGGGTTACCCAGCATTGCTGGCAAAGCCCCAGAGACCCCTGTGGTGTTTGGGCTGCTTTAATATTTAACAGGTGCAGGTAGGTGCACCTCAGAGATGCAGGTGGTGGAGCAGGAGACTGGTGGTAGTCAAAGGAGAGGAAGTTTTACAGGCATTTTTTGAAATGTTAATATCAAATAATTTTGCTTCTACTTTTCTGAAGCAGTAAAACCCAAACTGAGCAAAAATCTCCCAGTAGAGCTAATGAGAGCTACACATATCTGTCTTTTCAGCAGCTAGGAATGAATACATAATATTTTATCCTTTAAAATGCTGGACAAACATTAACTAATCCTCTCAACACCCTGCTGGGGTAGGTAAATATTACTCTCTCCCAGGTGCAGCAACTAAAGAGGAAAAGTTATGGGATTTGCTTAAAGACACACAGGGAATCAGGTGAGGGTAGAGATGGAGAGGAGGCTTTTTATAGCTTGTGCCTTGCACTTGGGCTCATCGCAGGTGCTGCCTCTCAGCAAGCGTTGTTTTACAAAGTCAGTTTCAGTGATGGAGAAACATGCTGGTGTCTCAGCACTACAAGGAGCAGAGCATCTGCTGCACAAGCACTCCCGCCACTGTACAAACCAGAGACACTCTGGGGTCTGCTTGGAGCATGGGCACTTGCAAGATTCAGCTGGACGAGGTGCTGGGCCGTCTTGTCTAGGCTGTGCTTTTCCAAAAAATGGTTGGACCAAATGATCCTCGAAGTCTTTTCCAACCTGGTATTTTATAATTCTATAAAAAGGAAGGGCCTTTGGGGACAAGGATTTCAAGGGAGCACACAGTTCTGCAAAGCCCTTCGCTTTGAAGGGAGTAAAGTTTTGGTCGGTATGATTCAAGGCAGAAGGACTTAATGCCTTGAAAATCTTGTCGCCTCCAGGCTGAGCTTGCTATGGGTGGGATGTATCTCTTAGGGGGCTTAGCCCCAAGCCGCCTGCAGTTAAAGTAGGTGATAAATGTTGTCTGCAGTGCTGGATTTGTTTATCTTTGGGATTTACATTGCAGGTACAGTGGCGGGACAGCTTTGTGTTTGCAGACCTGGAGGGAAAGCTGAGCGTCTGCTCCTGCCAGCCCGACAGAGGAGGGGGCTGCTGCTGTAGGTGTCGGGGGGCTGCCCTTGCCCGGGCTCAGCCTTCCCGCATTGCCCAGTGCCGCCCTCGGGTCGGAGTGATGGTGGCTCCTAGTTCCCGGTGCTTCTTGGGACGATTGCCTCCTCTGCGCATGGGGTTTTAAGTACCCTCGTAGTTTTTTACGTTTCTTTCATTGTGCTTAATTGCACCACGCTAACATCTCCCTGCTCCCATTCCTTTGGCGTGTTGGCTCATCTCCTTGCTTGCTCTCTCATCTCTGACCTGTCCGGGGCTTTAGTTCACAGGCGATCGGATAAAATTCAATGGCAACGTTTGTGTGCGAAGCTGCTCTCGCCTGCAAAGATAAAGGTCACCTATGTGCCTCCGAGGTAGCACCAGGGTTTAACTGTTTGCCCAGCGAGCTGTGACCGTGGCCACTTTAGGGCAGCCGGCGTCTATTGGAAAGCTCTTGTTTGTCATTACCGGATCCCATTTCGGACCAGGTCTGAGGCAGGGCCACGTAGTTGGGGGTCTGTTCCTGCAAGACGAGCTGCTGAGGAAGGCTCTGCTAAGTAGTGCCCGGGCTCTTTTAATTAGAGACACATGGTTTATTATTTAAAAGAATATGCTTTCCCGGTCACTTGTTAGGATCTTGTATCTGAGAGTGCTGCAGCTTGTGAGCCTTAAATTAAGCTGTACAAAGGACATTGAGCACCTCGAGAAGGGGGTGCTGCAGAACCGGCGCCTATTGTTCTCGCCCTGAATTGCGCGGAGCTCTTTCCCCACGCCAGCTCTTTTACATGGTAGCCAACTAATACACACGGCGGTTTGTTTCTGTCTCCATCTGTTCCAGTTTCAGTTTATTCACAGCTCTGTAGGTATTGTACACTCTGCAGCTTTTTGGTTGTGTTGTTTTTGGGTTTTTTTTATGATGGGAGAGCCTCCCCTTTTCATGGTTCACTTATTCATTTTGTAGGTCTCTGGCTTCCTTGTCAAGTTTTTTCTTTTGTTGTATTAATTGGTCTTAACTCTCTAGTCAGGTGCTGCGCACGTGCTTCCCGTGTACACCTTAACCATCTGCTGTGCTTCATCTCCATGGTACCCAGGCCAAATTCCAGCTCTGGTAATGACATCCTGCCCCCCTGCATTTTCCCTGGGCTTTTAATTGGCTTTACTTCACTTTGTCTCTGTGTGTGTGTGTGTGTGTGTGTGTGTGTGTGTGTGTTCCCTAATGTGCCTCTCCTCTCTGTGGTGGGGAGATCTGGACTTGAGTGGTGAGGGGTTCCAGGATGCCAGCACCCCCCAGGGGGCAAGGTAGACGGCAGCAGGCAGCACAGCCTGATGACTGGAGATAAAAACAGGGAAAATATTGCATTGGAAACAGGATTCACGTTTTTTACATTACACTTAATGTAGTTGCATGGCTTTCAGAGGCATGCAGCGAATTTTGCGTTTCCCCAAAGCTTTGCAGGAGACAATAGGTGGCTTTCCAAAAAGCCTCACAGCCTCCTGCTTGCCCTGTACAAACATATCAGCTCTAGCTCCTGGAGGAAGGCAGAGCAACTCCTGACAGTGTTTACCTCTCGCCTTAGCACTCCTAGATCTTGATAGCGTCAGAGTAAAACCCGGTGTGTCCAAGGGATCCCAGAGCACAGCGAAGCGCCAGGAGCCTCGCTGGCGCTTTCGCCCGGCTTATCTGGCACTTCAATAGCGCCACGGTCGTTAGCTTTACAGCCGGGTTTCAGACACTGCTGTCTGGGTTTGGAAGTTGCTCCGCGAAGCATGTGATTTTCCTGGGTAAGAGACAGGGCTCTTGCCACTCTTTTTTTTCCGTTTTTTTTTTTTTCTGTTGTTTGTGGGGTTTTGTTTTGGGTTTTTTTTGTTGTTGTTATTTTTTTGTTTGTTTTTTTCTTCTTCTTCTTTTTAAGTACTGGATTCTCATTGTTGATTTAATGCTCAAAATTCAAACACATGGCCTGAGCTTCTTATGCACATTGTCTATTCCTTGACAACCTGGAAGCTTTCTCTTCCCTGCTAATCCTGTTACTTCCAGTGACAGCCCCAGCCATGGGGGTGAGCTGCTGGCAGAGCTCTGTCTTTCCTGTGCTCTCCGACTGACAGTCCTTAATGTCATAGCCTACTAGCTCCAGTTGTCACACTGAGTCCTGTACTGATGGATGGATGGATGGATGGATGGATGGATGGATGGATGGATGGATGGATGGATGGACGGACAGACAGTTAGATGGACGGAAGGATTGCTTTCATGGATGGGTGGGTGTTCTTCCACTGTTACAACTTGTTTCTTATCTCATCTCAGTTTTATTGGAACAACTTGCGTGGTCAACAGTTAGACCTTTGCTACCTCACTGTGGTTAGCTGCTTATTTACATTGTTCTAAGTGGGGTAACCTGTCAGGGGGTTTCTCCCTGGTTATTGCTAGGGTGGAATTTCAGACTCCTGCCCAGGGGCTCATCTGCTGCTCATGGAGGGGCCTCTGCATTGGGTTTCCCAAGGGCATCTGCATGTCCTGCTTTCAAGCATCGGCAAGCAGGAGATACGGTGACCACATCCTTCCTGAGGACACTGGACAAGAGTCTCACCCTCAGAAGGGGCCATGCTCTTCAGGATCCCCTCCTAAAGTTAGAGGTTCCCAGGCACTTTCTGAGGCCATGAGCAGGGGTTCTGCTTTTAACTGTGCTCCCATCCATTTCCTTGGTGTCAGATGGAAGCCAGAGTGTTTCCCCCACCACAGGATGGGACTATATTGCATGTCAGGACTGGGTGCATCAGACTCTGGCCAGGGCAACCATCAGTCTCTTGCCAGCAATGTTACTGCATGCTCAGTTTGCATGCCTTTACCTCTCATACAGTCCTGTGCACAGGTTATGGGATATGCAGTTAAATGTAGGTAAAATTTATATGAAGCTAAATACACACCTTTGTTCTTGTTGGCACTTGGCAACCCAGTCAGTAGCCCTCTTGGAGCTTTCACGGCAAACTGGGTGAACAGTCCAGAGCTGCTGGTGCCCAATGAGAAGGTGGGCACCTGCTGAGGATGGCAGCAACACCTGCCTCTTAAGAAGGCTTTTCTAGGAGGTAGAAGCTTCCTGGTGAGTGCAGGACTGGGTGTGGAGGCTGGGCTTCAGGCGGCTGCTCAAAAGCAGGGCAATGATTGTCATCCCTTTTTGCCTTGGTAGGCAAAATGTCCCCAGGACTTCAAACGCCTGATTGTGTTTTCAACTGCTTTAGAAATGCCAAAGAAAGGATGGGACTGTGGCAGTATTCAAGAGACAGATGCCATATGAAGTTATGTCATGTCCTGGGCTTCTGTGAACCTGTGGAAGGAACGTCAGGGTTTGTCCTTGCAAGAGTCCTCTTGCCCTGTTCTGTATAGGCTTTACCTTGAAATAGCAGTAAGCCACCTGTGCTCCCATCCTCCTGGCAGTGGAGGATAAAGTACATGTGCCAATGTCTCCCCTAGCAAACCAACACTGAATGCATAAGGAGAAGAAACAGTTCTTATCAACAAAGCAATACAGCTGACAATAAAACCATCAGTGAATAACCCTGCAAACCCCAATCCAATCCAGTCCTTGCAATATTATGTATTATTTGTCTTTTGAGCCTTAAAGCCTTCGTGAAGATGGTGGGCTACTTGGCAAGGTGTTAAGTGTGCACACATGTGCATGTAGGAAAGCATCTACTCTGAAGTATTTAGATTCCAAGTGCATAGGACGGGTGTGAAGGGGCAGTGGGAAGGAAGGGCTATGGATCCCATTTCCCTGGCAGGGAGTAGGCTGACTAGAGGGCAGATTTTTTCAAGTAGTATTTGGAAGCACAGAGATGTAGGGAAGAGGTTTCCCTGGTGTGTCTCTTGCTTGGATGCTTCATAGCATGGCTTTTGGGGCATCTCTGAGTCATTAAATGTCCCTGAGAATGTAGCCTTGCAGGACTACAGAGTTCAGCACCAAGTTTCTTAGTCTGAAGTAGTCTTTTCACCATGGCAGCATTTTCCATTTGCTGCAAGGTAAGACTTCTAGATCAGCAGTAGTTCAGGTCAGATTTGATTGGTTCAGATACATGTGTTGCTCTACCAGCACAGTGGGTCAGTACTTTACTTTTGTCTGTTGCCCTGTAGTTCTAAATTATGTACCGATGGCACAGTTTGTGAATGTTAATGGATTTATCCCTGCTCTCTTGTGAGAGAGCAAAGTGGTTTTTCGTGTTTTACAAGTAGATGGTGTGGCACAGAAGAAACAAGTTTTTTTTAAAATTCAGTGTCAGAGAAGAAAGCATTGGCACATCATTAGCATTGCCTCAGGTGGGCAACGCTTGCCTCCCCCATAGGGATGCTCACAGCAGGGAGCAGGTATCTCCTGGTTAAGGACTCAGTCACTGCTCCCTTCTCCTGCCCTTTTCCTCATTCCTACAGATCAGATCAGCCCTCTGTGCCACAGCCTGTCATCTGATTTATGGGAGCCATAAACTGCAAAGCAGAAAGAAATAAAAATACTAAACACTTGGTTTTATAAAAGGCCAACAGCTCATTGAAGTTGTGGTGATAATTCGCTCATAAAGAAATATTATGCTTCAGATCATAATCCTAGGCTGCAGATGGAACCTGAGATCTGACCTAAGACTCTCCCACTTAGACTGTAAAAGGAAGGGAATGGAATAAAAAAAACCCACATGAGATGTGGGGATTAGGCTTGGCTATCTTGCTGTCCAGCACCTCGGGTGCCTGCAAGGTCATCTGGAGAAGTGCTGATATTCTCCAGAAAATAACCTTGTCCTCTCCTGGAGGGACAGTGGCTTGCAGAGTGATAGGAGGTGAGAGGGGAGGATAAAAACCCACAAGCAGCAGTCAAACAACTAAGATTTATAAACTGTGTGGAAGTTCACAAATTGTTGAGTTGGACTAAACAAGGGGATCTTGCCTACTTTAACTGTAATATTATCAGCCTGGCCAGGCCAAATGCTTGTTGCTGCTGCTTGGGCAGCAGCTGCCTTTAATAATTGTTGTTGAACATTGATTTTTGGTCAATGCAGGTGGGTCTCTCTGTTTCCAGTGCTGAGAACCATCCCCCAGCCAGCAAAGAACCTGTAATTGTGGAGAAGCAGTGAGTAAGTAAGCAGGTTAGACCTTAAGTGGTGTCAGTGTTTGATTGCTAGAGAGGTCTCTGGCTGCCCCAGGCAGGGGCCTGCTCAGGGCGGATAAAATTCCTTTCTGGTTAAGCTTCCTGCTGCAAACACTGCCTGTGCTTATTTACCTACTGGGTTTGCGCTGGTGACTGGAACACAGCAGCTAAAAGCAACTAATTTCTCCAAAGGAGATCAATGATTTCATGGCCAGTTCAGTGCAGTCAGTATTTTCCCTATCCAATCTTCTCAACCTTACCCTGTCAAAAGCACCTATATAGTCCACTGCCATCTCAAGTGGATCTTGCTGTGATGCTCCAGTGTTGCAGGAAGGCAGGAAAGTTGTCAGCAACTTGATTTTTTTTTTTCTGTCTTCTGTTGGCACTCTGAACAGCACAGAGCTTGGTTCCCTTTCTCATCTTCTTCCTACAAGAAACTTTTCCTAAATGTGGTGATGTAGGGCCACTTACAACAACAGAGGAACTGGGGAGAAATTGTCACTTATGATCTGGGGGATTTTTTACTTCTTTTATTTCCTTCTTTGTCTCTTCTGGATTTTGTTGTTGTTATTGTTTTTTTGTTTGTTTGTTTGTGAGTTTTTGTTTGTTGTGTGTGGAGTTTCGGTTTTTTGTTTGTTTGTTCGGGGTTTTTTTGTTTGGTTCTTTTTTCCTCTCCCCCCAATAATCAAAATGAACAAATGAAACCCTAACGCTGCCCTGTGACTCATTAAGACCACTATTCCAGCTCTGCTCCAGGTTCAGCCTTAGCATGGTTGAGCTATGACCTTCCCGTGCTCTGCTGGCCATGCTGCCCCTGACATCGCACCCCTGTGTTGTGCTCGTAGTGTTTGTCATGAGTGTGCACTGCTAACTCACAGCTTGGGTTCCACTCTAACACCCAGATCCTCTTCTGCTGGGTGCCTGCTCTCCTGTTTGTTCCCAGCCTGTGCTGGTGTATGGTGTTATTCTTCCTCAGGGCAGAGCTTTGTGCTCTCATTCCTGTGCATCATGATGTTGCTGTTGGCCCAAAACTTGAGTTTCTTGGGTTGTTTTGAATCCTCATTTTGCTAAGTGTATGTTCTTTCTCCCATGCTACACTTAAATGGGTTTTACCAGTCTCTGAGAACTACTGACATCAGCCTTTGTGCGTCTTGAAGACTTGCTGGCAATCTCAGCAAGCACATGTTAATGGTAACCAAAGGGGTAGGGTACTGCATTTCAACAAGGACTTTCTTAATTAAAATAAGAAGGCTTTAACAAAAACAGATCCAAAGCTTAAGTAGCCTGGTTGAAAAGGGAACCTGAAGTATTTAACTTCTCCTACAAAGACACCGCTTGGGTAATTCCCTACTTGCCAGGGTGGTCCTGGGCTCAGCAGTGACTGTGCTTCTGGGGCAGGAGACACTCCTGACCATCTCATGCAAACAGGAGAGTTTCAAACATTCTTTATCAATGCCAGAGAACCAGGGGCATGAGCCTTGTTAAACTCCTCCTGAGATAAAAAAAAATCACTTTTACCTTGTAAATTAATCCAGACAAGATTGTTTCCTCCTCTACAGTCCTTTACAATATTAAACATTGTAGGAGAAACCTCTTTGGGAGAGATAGAGCACATGGGCTATTTCTCTCTACTTAGAATAAGCAATTCATTAGCTTGGAGAAATCAAAACTTTCAAAGCTTCTGTCAGCCCTCATCTTTCCCTTAGTGTTTCCTGAAATGTTTAACAGCATCCTCTTTGCCTGTTTCCCAGAGATGGGGTTCCTCTTTGTGGTCAAGGTTTCTCTTTCCCTCCCCATTAGTCACTGAGAAGCAAGGACCTTGTCAGGAAGTTGTTGCAGGGAAAACAAATCATCGCGGTGGATGAAATGCACCATTTCTTTTGATAGGTGCCTGCAGAAGTGGAACTTCGTTCCTTTCTCCAGTTGTATTTTCTTCTGCAAATGTGAGGGAAAAGGGATGATTTCTCCCACCAGACATGAGTACACTTGGAAGGGTTGTGAATTTTTAGTGATGCCTTTTAATAAAAACCAGAAAAAACCCAGCTCTGAACTTTGTTCCCCCTGGACCTGGCCTCTGATTAAAAGGCTGCAGGTGATGGGTCCTTGCAGGTTTGAAAACCGGCATCAGTATCACCTGAACAGCAATGAACATCTAGCTTCCAGTGGGACTAAAATAATGTCTCTTTGTGGGTCAGAGCAGGCAAAACTTGCATGTTCACAACCAATACCAGAAGTCATTGATAAATCACTGGTCACTCCAGTAAAATGCTCAAAAATGAGAAACACAGTAACTTAGATGTTCTAAACTCTGGCCTCCAGGGAGTGCAGGTACTTGATTAGTATACAGATAGTAGTTGTTATAATGTATGTGAATAAAAACACTTCAAACAACAGAAGTATATTCTCTCTGGACATTTGCACATTTAGGTAAGCAAGAAAGCATCCTTATGTATCATCCCTTAGGTCGGTGTAGGCTTGTCTCTTGGGTATCAGGTGCAATGCTGTTATCTAGGCTGGTTTGAGCAGTAGTTGCAAAGTGAACGAAACCTATTTAGTTCTTTTGCTAGTGAGCCTGTAGAGAAGCTATGGGTAGCAGAGGATGTTTGGCTGCTCTGCTGATGGGGAGGTACTTATAATTGCTGTGTAACTCCTTTTTGGCCAACTTGATTGTCACAGCAGGCATGCACTGGGGTAAGGACTACTGATCCCAGAATTCCCAGACCAGCCAGAATTCAAAGTATTCCACCTGCTCAGCAGCTCTTTTGCTTTGTTTTTGTTTCTGGTGTCATCCTGTCCACTGATACTTTTGAAAGTTCCATCCATCAGTGCTTCTCTTCCAGGTTTGATCAGTGATGGGCTCTTGCCTTTGTCCCTGCTTTGATTTATAAGAACGTACTTTCCTCTGTGCCCTTCCTGCAGCTTCTCTTTGTGTGCCCCTGCTGCCTTCAGTCTGCAGGTGATCTGCCCATGCTCCATGTCTGCCAGGACCCCCTCTCCTTTCCTCTGCCTCTGAATGAACAGCTCCTGGGGAGCAGAAGTTAGCACAGCAAGCAGCAGATAGAAATTTACCCCTGGGATCTCTGAGTTCTTTTTGGAGGTTACCTGGCTTTTGTGGGCTTAATGACCTGACCTAAGACTAGCTGCAGGAGCTGCAGCAGTCCCCTTGCACACGACTCCTGCAGCCCTGCTGTTCTCATCCGATGCTGAGGTGCAGTGCTGGCTCTGTTACCCATCCCCACTTGTCCAATGGCAAAACAATCTTGTGACAGTCTATTGAAAACTTCTTTAAATTAGGGCACTGGAGGAGTAACTTAGATTAGGGTTAAGCTGCAGCTGCAGGGGAGACACTTAAAACATGCAGTGCATGTGCTGATAGACACGCTCATCTCACCAGAGAGCAGATAAATCTGCCTTCTCAGCAGAGAATTTACTCCTAAATCTGGGGACCCTTTCGGGCCTCACTAGGGTGCAAAGCTGTTTAGTTGTGAGAGTAGAAGGCCTGATGGAGATGGATAGACTAGCTGAGCATAGCTGGCTCTGTGGGTGCTGAATGAGCCCTATCCAACAACCCAAATGCGCAGCAGTGCAGTGGAGGTCTCTGGACAGATGGGGTAGGGGATGCTTTCTCTGGACATCTCTCTTATTCCTAGGAGCCTGTGTGATGTGCTTTTCAAGTCCACTGTTCCAGAAGAGCAATTAAACACGTGCTGAACTTTGATCGTGCAAGTGTTGGCATTAATAAGTTACAAACCAACTTGAGTGCTCTGCAGGAGCTGAAGGCAGCCTGGAGTAAGTTCCTTGCTTTTCAGTAAGTGGCACCTGATTACACCCCATCCCATTACCCTCAGATTCATTAACTCAGGCAGCCTTTCCAGCTCGGATGACAAAATGGCTCTAGCAGTGTTGCTAGTTCAACTCTGGGCTGATGCAGCTGGTCCTCCAGCTGCTGAAATGCCACTGTGCTGGAACGAGAGTTCCCAGCTCCATGCAGATCCAGTGCCCAGGGAGCAGAGCTGCCATGTCGCTCTTTGCCTAGGGAAGCAGGCACGTGTTGTGGAAGGGGCATGGAGAAGAGAGACCGGGAGCTTTGCCCAACTCCAATATTTCCCCTTTCTCTGACTTTTTACAGTCCAAGATGAAGCCTTTTGCTTTTTCTGGCTTTTTGCTTTATTTACCCTTACAAAGATCCATCTTACTTGGCAGCTTTAGGGACAACTGCCTTCCTTCTGCAACTTCGATGGGGAATCTGTTCCCTAATCTCAGTGTGATTCCTGCTTAAAAAGTGCAAGTATACTTTACAGGTGCTGCTTCACTTCACACTGAAGTGTGAAGTGAAAAACTCAAGAAGGGAAGTGATGTTGTTTAGATATCATGGTTTCTAGCCGTTTTGTTTTTTAAAGTGGGAGTTTTACAGTTTTCTTTAGCAAAAGCTTGTTTGGAGACCTCCTTGTTGATGACCATTGGCGCGCTTTTTTTTTTTTTTTTTTTTTTTTGCAACAGCTACTTAAATTTATTTTAAATACAACAAATATAATAGAAAATAGGAAGAGAAACTGAACTTTGGATAGAGCCTTCCTCTTTAATGTGCACTCCTTAAGTACCAGTAAATGTCAGAAACTGTTTTCCCAGCACAAAACCAAGAAATGATCTCTTTAGTTGTATGTGTACAGCTGCCTCCTTACCCTGTCCCTTACACCCTTCAGGTTCCAGCAGCAGCCTCCATACAGTAAGTCTCCTGGTGCTTGTTCCCAGACCCTGTTGCTCTCTGTGCTGGAGCGCCCAGCACTGCTGTCCCAGTACCGCAGCAGGCACGTGCTGCGGCTCCTTTGTGGTGGTACCATCCCTCAGAAGAAAGCTTTTTCTTTGGGGTTTGGACCTTATCTTTATTTCTTTGCTTATACCTCGTTGTCCATATCATCCAAACAAACCCCACATTGTGACTGTTTCCATGCGTGGCTAAGATCATTCGTGTGTGCCATGACTGCCAAGGGCGGCCAGGGCAGGGACGGCACAAACCGATGTGCTGCTTCTGGATGAGTGGCACCCCTCCACATGTCGCTCGCTGGAGCTGGCCTGTATGCTCTGTGTGACATGGACCCAGGCAGTCCTGCAGTCTCTTGGGTGGTGGCATGGGCATTGTGGGATCACTCTGCTCCCCACACTGGAGGGACATGGCTTTCCTTTTCTTCTTTCCTGGTCCCTACAGCCAGCATGCAGTAGCAGTGGGAAGAGAGCTGAGCCGTGTGCTGCAGCTGAGGACTGACCCCTCGGGAGGGCTGGCAATTACAACTCTGCCCTGAGACAAGGGAATCCGGGTCCTGCCACCAGCTCTGCAGGACATAGGGGGCTGGTAATGCTGCAGCCACAGATGTGGCTTGCACATGGGGGGATGTGGCCATGCTTGACAAAGCAGTGGAGGTTTGGCAGAGGCATCAGTGCTGTTCCTTTGGCCAGGAGGGATGCAGGGGTGTAGAGGGTGCTCAGTGCACACCAAAACTCATGCTGCCAGCTCTGGTCCCTAATGCAGCTTGCCAGCCCTGCATCAGTGGTGTGGGTGAGGGCAGCCTTCTCACTCCAGACTAGATGACTGCTCCCCACCTCCCAAAAGCATCACAAGGATAAATCTTTGGGGGAGCACAGGAGGCGCTCAGGAAGGGGCTGCTGGGTGCCCCGCAGACATAGAGAAACAACCACGTTGGGTCCATCTGTCAACATTGCTCTGCAGATCCCCACTCCCAGCCCTGGGCTGGGTGTTTGGGGTGGTGTCACGGGTGCCCTACCTGCGCTGTGGGGCAGGAGGAGCACAGGCCTGTGTGCCAGATGGGCACGTATGGTGGGCCAGGGCCAGGAGGCTCTTTGCACGAGAGGGCTTTTTTCAACAAAGCCGTTTCTGTCTTGCTCCCAATATTTCTGCCCGTGCGGTTGAGGACCAGGGTAGTGGAGGAGTACAAAGGACCCCAGACAATAGGGCGAGCAGGAGCATTCCTCACACCCATGGCGGCCAGTGAATGGGCTTTGTCTCCAGCCGCTGCCTCCCTCTGTTTCAGGGGCAGTCGCTGCCGTCCTCCCCAGCTCCTTTGTTCCCGTGCTGCCTGCCAGGGGTGAGACAGGCAGGTGAGCGGCGTGCGAGGCAGGGGGCTGGCGACGTGCTGCAGCGGGTGCATATTAATAGATTTCTCCAGCCTGTCGCTGCGTGTTTGACTTGATTCATGAGACTCCTCCATCTTGGGGACGATGGATGTGGCTGGGAGGGAGAGAGAGCTGGGAGAAAGCTATTGTCTGCCAGGCCTGGGGCCCTGCCCGTGCTGTTCCAGTGGCTCCCACCGCCGCCCTCAGCTGCAAAAGCACTTTGCACCTTTGCCCCAACATCCTTCCTGCCCAGGGTGTCCAGAGCGATGCAAGGTGGGACCAGCTGATACCCACATGCCACGCATGTCCCTGGGGTGCGAAGCGTGCAGGGAGGAAGGAAGACAGCTTCCCAAACACATCGTTTCCAAGTGCAAGAGCCATCGCACTCCAGTAGCAATGGGCTGTGTCAGAACAAGGCTGCTTATGCAAGTGAAAACAATTTCACCCAGGGCATCAGAAATCAAAGCCTTTTGGTAGTTTATATTTTGGGAGATTTTTGTTGGCTTGTTTTTTGTTTGTTTGGTTTGGTTTTTTTGCTTTTTTATTTGGTTGTGGGTTTTGTTTGTTTTGGGGTTTTCTGTGTGGTCTTTTTTGTCCATATTTTTGTTTGGGTTTTTTTGTTGTTGTTTTTTGTTGTTTTGGTTTTTTTGGTTGGTTGGTTTTTTGTTAAATGGCAGCTATAGATTTTACATTAGATTGGGGGTTTTTTGAAAAAAATAAATATGCAGCTATTAGACAGATACTAACCAGGCAGCAGTCAGCCTCCACCCTGAAAAGACTGATTCAGGTACAGCATTTGATAATGCTCATATGGAAGGGTGTGTATGGTAATACCAGGGAAGGAAAACAAACAGGATGGAGGGTGCTCCATCATGCTGTCAAAGACCCGGATTGTACTTGCCAGGGTGGAAATAGGATTGTTTGCATATTCAGCCAGTCAACTCTGTCTTCTCTTTTCCCCATCCCTGAGTATCAGTGGTGTCTGAGCTCCTTGGGGAACTGTTTGAGTGAGGGGGACAAATGTGCATGGGGGATGGGTGCAAAGAAGCACACGGAAGAGGGGTGAGAGCAGAGAGGGTGATGCTTTTGGGGCTACAGTGCAAAGGTGCAAGCTGGTGGGATAAAGCTCTGGGGGTAGGGTTTATTGAATTGAATGTAGAAAGCTACAGATGAGCTTGTCTGACATATTTCCTTTTATATCCCTAGCATGCAGCTCATCCCACCCTGAACTAGACATCAAGTAACACATGTAAATTACGCTCCACAGCAAAGTAAAGGTCCCAGATTTGAAGATTTTTTTTTCTTTCTTTTTTTTCTCAGCTGTCAAGGAATAAAGCTGAACTGAGCGGGAAAGGAGTACTTATTCTCAGTGGATAAAGCAAGAAGGCTGAAAGGAAGGATTTTCTTCAGAATAGCATTCCCCAGGCAGCAAACCCCACCTCTGAGTTTCCAGTAAACCTACCAGGACTACAAAGCAAACAAATCAAGGTGTATTTACTCCCCTGTCAACCTGCTGCCCTGTTCCTTCTCTTGTACACGTTGGTGCACGAAAGGGTGCATCCCAGCTCTGTGGCCTGGGAAGAGGGCATGGCTGTGAGCCCAGCTAGGGAGAGGTGACCGAAGGAGGTTTCTGGCCATTGCAGCGTGGAAAGAGATTGCTGGAGGGGAACCTGCACTGTGAACAGCAGTGCCTGGGGGCTGTGCCAGCTCTTTGCCCTGTCCGCTCTCAGTGAGGCAGAAAATTGGTTGTAAAGGAGAAACACATACCTGTTTGCATCTGAAGCTGGAGGAGATTATGTTACGAGGTCATTTGGACTCAACTGCTGTCAAATATTTGCTGTGAGTGAGACAGGTTTCCTGAACACCCTATATCACTTTGTGACACATCCAGAACCTCAGGGAAGAGTTTTTTCAAGCACAGTTGTCCTGAAGTTTTTTGAAGGTCTCTTTTTTTCATTTTTTCTTCTTTTTTTTTTTTTTTTTTTTAATGTTTCTTCTTACTTTTTATAATGAGAATTAGGCAATCATGGCTTTTTGATGAAGTTGCCTCTTAGCCTCTTGCTTCATAACCATGACCTTCATGAAGAATCAAGGAAATGCTAGTAAATTGGGTGTATGAGATTTGTTTGGTGTTCCTTTCCCTTAGTGCTCCTCCCTGCACTGCCCTCAGAGTGTGTCCTGCCCCTAGTTGCCCTGTTAACTTTACTTAGAACACTCTACATAAAGCATAACTGAGCGCTTTTTGGTCTGATTAAAATCATGCTGTGTAAAAGAAAATACAAATAAGCTCTGGCCTTCAGGCTCCCAGCAAGTTTCCAGCACCACCTTCAGCATCACAGAGATTGTGTAACTCCACATTCTCTGTGTGCTGACGTCTCCTCCTCTGTCATGAGCCGGGCTGGCTGCTGCACATCCACGTTCATATGGTAATACTTCAAGCAGCTTTTAGCTCTGAAGGAGGGAGAGAGATTGCTGGCAGCTGGGTGAAGCTCGGGGACTTGATTTTTCTTGTTAGGGGACAATGAGGGGGGAAGGAATAAAAGGAGGAGGATTTCCTGGATAATTCCCCAAATCTCAATGTCTATATAAATACCTCCTGGACTAAGGCATGCTGAGTGACTGGGGAGCCCAGCACGGGAAGAGCTAATGCTTCAGTACCGATTAACCCCTGGAGTACAGCAGCATCTTACATAAACTGTGCCTTAAGTTTGCCAGATCTTTTACGCAATGAAGCACAGGGTTCTTTCCTGCCTCCTCCAGGGCCCCAGGCCGGGTACGCTGTGTTACACCACTTCAGTGTTGCCAGGAGAAGGGCTGAGGCTGCAGCCACCGATTCACGTTCTCGTCACAAACCATTTAAGTCTCGGCAACTTCCTCTGAGGATGCTGAACCCAGCACCGCCCGAGCGGGTGAGTGAGCTGCAGATGACATCACTGGTTCGAAACGGTGCGTGGGCACGACGTGGGCGAATGTTCCCTACACTGGGTGTTTTCTAAATGTCTCTGAAGCATGAGGCATGACTGAATGACTTATCTTTTCTTTAAATGACGAGTGGGTGAATCGTGAATCGTTCAGCTCCTTTTATTTTTGTTAGATGTGTGTGGGCTGACAAATGACTCAGTATTTTCTCTGCAGATGCAAAGATCATATTGCCAATTCTGGGCAGATTTTGGGCAGTTTCATGCAGAGAACTAGAATGCTTTTTTAGTCTGGGGCTTTGCTTTTTGGCAGCCTTAAGCCTCTTGATATGAAAATAAACTAATGTAAAAATGAGTGCTTTTCCAAAATATACAGAAATACACTGAAGAGATAGCCAAACATGGGGAAACTACCTCTACCCCTATGTTTCCCCAACAATTTATCTTATTATTTTTATGTTGTTCTGGAAATGTCTATTGACATCTTATTTTTCTTTACAATCCTCTCTAGTCTCCATTCCTGTTGGGCCATCTCTTTGTCTGCTGAGTATTTTCTTAAACAGCCATGCCTTGCCAGGTGAGAGACACCAAACCCCTGACTGATGATTGTGAGTTCATCTCCTTCTCACTCCTGCAACCTCCCTGCCCCACTTCCCCTTCTCTGTCCTCCCTGTATGCCACCTAAAGCATCTGGCATGTACTTTGGGAGATGCATAGACTGTGAATGCTTTTATAATGCAACAATGAGTGCTCTCTTCTCTCATCCCCTCTTATCTGCTACTGAAAGAGTGCTGGTAGTAATGTCCTTGATATGGATGAGTTGCTTGCTAAGACCCTGACCTGTAATCATAGCCTACCATCCTAGAGTCACCAACAAACCGTTTTTCCCTGCTGATACCAGCCTTCAGCCCACCATGAACCTTGCTGATGATCTGGGAATTACTATGGGAACAGACAATAGTAGGCTTGTGGGTGAAGGATGTTGTATGGCAAAGTTTGTCTTCTGGGAGATCAGAAGATGATGTACCTATAGATGTATTCTGTAGAGTGTGCAGGATGAAACAAATGTAGGATGAATACAACCTGCTTTTTAGATCTCTAACAGTAACTATAACCACAGAAAAACTCCCACACTCAACCCCTATTTAACACTAATTTCCTGGTGACCTGTACTTAGCACCGTGCCCCAAAGCCCACTGTGGTCCTGACTCTATAGTGGTTGATTCAGCAGTGAGCCATACTCGACCAATAGCTAATTATAAACCATAGGCACAACGAATGTATAGTAGATCCTGGGGACTGTATCATTTTCCCATCATTCTAATTCCTCAGTTCTAAGCCTTACCTCTCCATTCCTCACATCTAGCTTCCACTGCCCATCCATGACAATAATTCACCTTAAACTTTAGGTCAAGCACATCCACCATCACTCCAGACCTCACAGGAGGCCATTTGATTGAGTTCTTTCAAGTGCCAAAATAACAAGAACCAAGTACCAGTCCTTCTCATATCTCTGCAATCCTCACAATATTCATGAATAATCTGAAACTTTCAGCCCTTTCTACCCCAAAGCTTGATTCCAGCATTTACCTATCAACCAACACTCCTCCAAACACAACCCAAAGCCTTTTGCCTCACGGAGTACCAGCACTCAGGCTGCCATGAGCAGCAAAAAAACAGAGGTGGTGCTCTTCAGTCCTTGGTGTCCCACCCTTAACCCTGACTTTAGTGTCTTAAGACCTGATGCTCTTTATGAACTAGCTTGTCCTTCTGAGCATTGGAGCTGTGCACTTCCAACTAGCCCCAGCCCTCAGGACTGTGTTGCTAAGGATTCCGGACACAACTCCACTGGGGGCAGCCAGTGGGGCTTCCTGAGTGTAGAGGCTGGAAGTTGTGTTTGTCAGGGGTTGTGCTCAACAGGGCAGGGCACCTTTTGGAGGAGTTTGGGGTGGAAAGATTCTTTTGGGGCATGGCTTGAAGGGTCAGCTAGATGCTGAGGGGACGGAAGGCAACCTAAAGTGTGGGGCAAGAGGGGGGCATGATAGTAAGTGTACTTCAGTGACAGCAGGGAGGCCCACTGTCACAGGGAAGAAGCAGTGGGTCAGGGATGACCACAGAAGCCTGAGAGTGGCTGATGTGTTCCAATGACCCTGATCCTTTCTTAAAACAAGCTTCATTGCTCCTGCTTGCTTACTTCTCAGTGCCCTTTCACCAGTTCTTCATCACTGCCCCCACCCCTCGTTCTTCTGCCTCTGGATCCAGAGCTACTTGCTTCTCTAGAGCTAGTTCTTTAGTGCTCCCCAGTCCTATGGGACTGCTACCTCGACTGCTTTTGGTAGTCAGATCTCATCCAGGGGCCAGGCATGTGAGCCCTACATTGCTTATTACAAGGTGCACTGCACCTCATCTTTCACATTGGCATGTCTTGATGGTTGGGAGCTGGGTGTGGAGAGAGCTATGGTCCCAGGTGTCTTCAGATCTGTGTCTTGATGTAAAAGATGAACTTGCTTCTGAAGTTGTTTGGGATTGGGCTCTAAACTGGCTTAATTTATTTGTTTACACTCAAGGTTAGTATTGCAATTTGTGTTTTTTTTCTCAACTGCATTTAATAAGACTGTCATAAAGAAAATTTTCCAAGTTTCTGGGAAAGACACTTACTAAAACTGGTTCTTGCAATGTGTGGTCTTTGGCTTTTCTGTACTTTTAATGTGCTACATTCAAGTACAGTTTAGTGTAGTTGGAAAGAAAGCTTGGAAAGAGAAAAGCTGTCAGAGCAGATGAGACTGAGAGGGAGCTGCTTGATACTTCTGGTTTTTGTGACAGCTGTAGTTGTCACTGCCTGCCTGTTTAAGGAGTGCTTACAGCAGACTGACTCACTAACACACCTTATTCTGAGAGAAATCACACCAGCAAAGGGATGTTTGTGGTGGTAGAGAAAGTTATTATTAAGTAGTGAGCTTTGATTTGCATGCTTAAAATCACAACTTTTTCCTTTGTCAAAAAAAACCTAGTTTTTTGTTGCTGGTGACGGGAAGGTCCCCACAGAGGGCCAGGACCAACCTGCTTCCTCATTCTTTGCACTCACATTGTTGGGCAACTTTCTACTATGTCAGGTGAAAACTTCCTCGTCCAGTCCAGTAACGCCAGACTCACCCCGACCAAAACAAGGTCTCCTCCCCAAGGCACATTAGGCAGTCTCACCCCCAGCTCTTAGGAGAATACCCAGTGGTGTGCTTTACCAGTGATTAAGGGGGGGTGCTTGCAGACACCTCCTGGAATACAACATGTAGTGTATTTTTATGGCTGCTCTGGATAAAGTTACCACTGCAGCTGGTAACTGCAACTTCAAGATAACACTTGCCACATGACAACCTGAGAAGCAGCAGCAAACGAAGGGCTGAGGAACTGTTAATTTTTCAGGCTCCAGTGTGGCTCCACGTACTGACGCTTCGATGCACAAACACAGAATAACGACTTTAACTTGAACAGTTGTCTCGTAGTAGTTATATGACCTGTACTTGTTTCTGCAAGAGCTTGCAGGCTCTTCCATTAATATGCACCTTCTGGGGTGTGCTTTTGAATCAGATTAATAGAGAAAACCAGTATTTTTCATGAGAAAGCCTCTTGGCATGTATTATTTCCAGAAACCCTGCTGTCCCAGTTTAGGGTCAGGGCAGTCTGCTAGACCTATAACAGATGCTCTCTGATGACCCCTTCCCTTCCCGAAGGGAAAGAGAAAGGGAATAAGGGAAAGAGACTGAACGATGATAAAAGGAAACTAGAACAGCTTTAATAGAAATTAAAATAACAATAATAAAATGGAATATATACAAATATATACAAAAACCAATAATGAAACCAACATCACTTCTCCCCGCCCCCAATGACAATTACATCACCTCACCACTGATGCTGTGGAAGGCACTGGAAGTCCCAGACTGGGCCCAGCTACAGACAGGAACTGGTCTCAGGAGCTGGTTTCTGGTACTGAATTCAGGAACCCATGGATCTGGATTGAAGGCAGAACAGACAGAGTTCCCCTCAGATGCCAGCCAAGAAAAGGAGAAAAGAAGAACCAGCAGCGTGCTTGACCCTTATGATCCCTTAGTTTTATACTGAGTATGATGTATGTGGGCTGGAATCCCTTGCTGGTCAGTTTGGGGTCACCTGTCCTGTCCCCCAACATGGTGCACAAGATCCAGCAGTGGCCCTGGTCTGCACACCAACCCTTGGTACTGACTGTAAACATGGGGTGTTACCACTGCTGGAAGCAGCTGCTCTCTGCAAAAACATGCTGCTGACTTCAGGCAGTTATAAAAACTGAGCTGAAAAGTAAAACCACTGAACAGCATTAGTTCTGTTCTCACTCAAACCAGGACACCCTGAAATCATCATTCATGTGTTACTTTACTGGTGTGTTTTCCCTTAAGCTTTTTAGAGGACTGATTGTGTCCACAGCCACATTCTGAGTTGCTGAAATTCTGGGTTATGTTGGAAAACAAGAGAGTACCAAAACATCCACTGACATCACCCTGCAGGTCAGAACCTTTTACGTAGGTTGGGGTTGGGTCTGAGAATCTGCTATTTCTTGAAAACTCCCTTTATGTTTCCTGTATTTCTCTATTTCATCCTCCACTCAGTCACACAGCCTGCATGCTGGATTTATTTGTTTTACATTTCTTTGCTGTCCAATTTGCTGCCAAATTACCATCTCGTATTGCTGTCTTACATAAATGTTAACATTAGCTGGCTTCACAATAACAGCCTGGAAAGGAAACATTTACTTCTGAGATTCCCCCTCCCAAACAAATGTACAGTGTGTGGGTTTTTTTGGTGGCTACTGGTGGTTAAGGGCACGGGATATAAAATTACAATGCTCTACGTATAGTTAGCCTATTACACTTATGATCATCATTAACATTCACTTCAACATATTTAGTGTTTCACTTTCATATTGGTACATTCATTGTGAAGGACGTGGCACTCCATTCCCTTATACATCATGATCTCCACAGGTCCTTGAGAATCTACCTGCCCAACAGGGGAAAAAAATAAATAAATCTGTCTTAAACTCTTGCTTTTTTGCCCTTGATGAATGTAATGAATACATCAGAGTTACTTTTGTGTCCTGAAAAAAAAGAGTGATGGAACAGTGATGCAAACATAGACAAGAAATCAATTGATTGCAAACCGCAGCTCAGCAGCATGAAAACATCAGCCTGTCTAGACTCTAAGTCAGGTGTGCCTCAGCTCTGAGGTGCCTCCAGGACTGCGTGTCCACTGCACCATTCAATGTATGGAATTCAGCTTGGGTAGTGGTGAATTAGGACAAATGTTCTTCAAAGAAATGCTGTAAACAAATGCTATTTTCAGTGACTGTGGCCCTTGGTTGGGTGTTTGTCTATTGAATCCACATATGAAGAATTAAGTTAAAAGTGAAGCAGACTTCCTTTGAGCAGGCTGTTGGGGGTGCCATGGTCAGAAGTAAGGTGGTCCCAGCTGCTCCCGCCAGCCGCCGACCTCAAGCCGGAGCTGGGCAGCATAGGCAGAGCGAGGCAGGAGGCGGCAGCACAGGTGCTCCATGCCCGCTTCGGTCAAACTCCATCAGTTCTTCCACGGTGCCACCCGCAGAGAGCTCCCTGGCAGGCATCGGTGCCGGACTGGTGCTGACTGCGGGCGACCCTGTTCAGGAGGGAACCTAACGAACCAACCGCCGCCGCACGTGGCCCCACGGGCGAGAGGCGAGGCGAGGAGCGGCTTGGTGAGGCTGGGCCGGGCCGGACCCGTCGCCGTCCAAACATACCCAGGCCACCACCCGTCCCCTCACGGGCCCGGCGGGCATGGGGAGCCGTGACGGCGCCCGCGGCCCGACAACAAAGTCCGGTTCTTCGTGAGATTTCGGCGCTGCTCCGCCGCTTGCGCCGCCGCAGTTACATAAGGGGAGGCGGCGCGCGCCTCCGCCCGCCTTCGCTCCGCTCGTGTCCTCGCAGCACCCTGCCCCTCCCCCTGCCCCTTCCCCTTCCCCTCCCCCCCCCCCCCCCCTCCCCCTCCCCC
>JANHGL010015371.1:42413-53656 GCA_024611195.1 Ceyx melanurus | reverse complement strand
CAGTTACAGACTTCCCCCATCTCCAATCTCAGGCACACATCTTGGCAGAGGGGTTGGGGGGGGGAATCTCAAGACGAGCAACAGATGTCCTGAGTGTTTCAGCTTCTTGGATTGTTTGAGACAAACTCTATCATGTCCTGCATGTCACAGTTGGCAATAAAAGGAAGCAGTGGATTAACTTTGTCCTCACTAGTGGTGTTATTGGGATCAGTCTTAGTTATATCAGAACAATAGACCATAGACAATGTAGCAGTAACAAAACAGTAATTAAATATGTCAATCTTAATGCAAGTTGTGGATGCTTCCAAAACACCAGTATACTAATCACTTGCCCTCTCAGAGTGGAAGAAGAGATCTGAGCACTTCCAAAAAAATCAGTAATCCAAAATTGAAAAGATTAATTATGTTTCAAATATTGTGATGGAATATATGAATGTCCAAAGACCACAAAATAAAAAGTATCCTAAAATAAGAATGTGAATATTAAACAAGAAGCCTATGAATCTTGATATTCTTTAGAATTGGTTTGTATTGAGCATTTCTTTCATGCATTCTACAGTTAAATACAGAAACAAATTATATAGTTCTTGTTTGGCTTTACAAAAATCGAACTCATAGCATTACTTTTAGAGAAGTACCTGAAACCTGTTTAGGAAAATAGATACTGAAACTACAATAATCTGGTTAATCAGATTGTAATTAAATGGCATATTTTAATACAATTATATTTGACAATTTAATTTCACAGTCTGTAACAAACACTGTTGTATTCATGTTTCTCAAGCACTGTGTTAATTCAAAAACAGTCTGGAGTAGCTGCACTGTTCTTTGACTTGGCAGCCCTAAATCACAGCCCTGTTTCCTAACATTTAACTTTGCAAATGTTCTTTTCTATTTCAGCTGTATAGAACCAATTGTCCTGCAAGACATGTGATGTTACCAAAGGCCTTTGGCCTTTCAAGGAGAAAGCTACACTTTCTGTGCTGAAGTCACTTAGCTTGGTTGGACAGGTCTTCCTGGAATCTGAGAAGTCTACTGGTTGAGTGGGAGATGTGATGGCACTTGTGGCTGAGACTTAAAAAATCTAGGTTTTTTGTACCTTTGCAGTCTTCAGTATCATATTTGGATAGGAAGGAGATAATTTAGGTTTATAATCACATTTTTTTTTTTTCATGTCATTATCCAGCATGTGGTACATGAAACACAGTGGTAACAGTTTGTCTGGTGAGAACTGGAGCATCAAGAAGAATGTGATTAATAGAAAACCAGAGTGCAGTACAGTGAAACATAACAGCAATGGCTTACCTGCTGAGAATAAAGTGATGATCAAAATGGTCTAGCAAAGCAGATGAGTAGAAGCACAAAAGAAAGGGAAGGAAATGATTCCATGGTTCAAGAGAAACTTTAGAAAGCAGTTTTGCTGTTTATTAACTGGTGTATCTAATCTGTGGGACTCTGTCATCTGTAGGGCCATGTTTCCACTCTTTGGAAGTATTGAAGAGCCTGGAGAAGGGTCCTCAAACCATCAAAAAATGATGCCACTATTATTTGTGTAGCTTACAAAAGAAACAGTGCATTTAGTAACTGATTATTTGAGCACTTGCCAAAGAACAGAAACACATCCATAGTACCCTTTTTTTTTCTGTAAGATTTTGGTTTCAAATTATATGCTTACCAAAAAAAAAAATTAACAAGTATTCAGGGTACATTATTCACAAGCATGCAACTTGAATAGGGCTGGATTTCTGATTGACTATGAGGACTCATCAATGTCAGGATAAGAATGTACCAGCACATAATACAGCATGAAGACCTGTAAATCATGGTATGTCATCACACCCAAATATTGCTGCATAAATTTTATAAAATGCAAGACCAGGGGCTTAGAAGGAGACAAGAATTTATTAAACACGATATATATGTATTTAGAGAGAGAGAGAGAGAGAGAGATTTATATAGAATGCAAAACCAAAAAACAAATGTAAAATCAGTAAACTTTTAAATAAAAAGAGACATGGTGGTCTAGTGGTTAGGTTTCGGCATTCTCACTGCCACGGCCAGGGTACGATTCCCAGTCAGGGAGGATTCTTAGTGACTTGGTCTAGGTGATCCTGCTCTGGCAGGGGGGTTGGACTAGATGATCTTCTAGGTCCCGTCCAATCCCTAACATTTTATGATTCTGTGATTCTGTGAAACAACACTATATATAAAAGACACTTATATATAAGACACAGATGGCCACCCTTCCCTCCAACAACCAGCAGGGGCCACCGGGAAACATATTTGAAAAAGGGAGAGGGATGGGGAGGGGAGGAAAAAACGGGAGTGATTTGAAAAATCCCCACTCCGGTTTTAAGAAGAACAAGGTCACAGGGAATCAAAGTGTCAGACGAACCCAAAAAATACGCAGCTGGCAGAGGTGCTCCGGGGAATCGTGGTGTTTAAGAACTGGTCGGAGGAAATCAGGCTGGGAAGATGAAAGTGGGTTTGAAAAAGGCAGCCTCCTTCCTCCCGGGTCCACTCCAGAAAAAGCAGAGAGAGTGCACTTCTGGAAACCACTCCTCTTCCGTTTCTGTCTGCATGCATGTCCCAGCTTCCCACCCCTCAGCCATGACTGGCCCGGCCCCAGCCCCACAGGCAGGAAAAAAAAAAAAGGTTTCTTTAAAAAAAGGGAATCGCTACCCCTTGATAATGAGGTGAGAGAATCCCAGGGAAATTAGTTAGAAGCCTGTGCAGTAAAAGTAGCTGGAAAATGTTTCTGTTTTGATTATGCATATTTCAGGTTATTTTTCCTGACCACTAAACCTTCATATTTTGAGGTGAATGTCTCCAATTTACTAAACTTTGTTATTTTTGTCAGTAAAGTGTGTTTAAGAATAAAACAAAACAAAAAAGCAAATCCAAAACAAGAAAACAACAACAACAAAAACCCAAGTAAAAAAACCCCAATTATTTTCTGCATCAGTTTTATTTTCTATATATAAATAGTGCTCAGGTGCTTCTTTATTTATGTTTCCATCACCTGAATAGTAGAACTCTCTAACCCTTATTTCTGATGTTTCTAGTGTTTCTTGTTCTGGTAACATTTCTGAGGTGTTCTTTTTTTCTTTGTTATTTTCAAGCTTTGAATGCAATGTATACACAAGAACTGGATACCTTAAGCCAAATCTGTTTTAACAGTATTATAAGAAGAAGCAAACTAATCTTGTAATTTATTTTATTTTTTTAAGATTTATTATGTCTCTATATCCTGGAATCTCATTTACTGTAATATTTACTGTGGTCCTGGCTTGAATGAGGGTGAGAGTGTGGGTATGTGAAAGGGTTGTGAGGCTTTGGAACAGGCTGTTCAGGGAGGTGGTGGAGTCCCCATCCCTGGAAGAATTGAAAAGATGTGTAGATGTGGTGCTGAAAGACATGGTTTAGTGGTGGGATTGACAGTGCTAGGTTAATAGTTGGATTCAATGATCTTAAAGGTCTTTTCCAGCCAATATAATTCTATGATTCTAGGTGCATTAGAACAAAGTGTAAGGCTGCATAATTCAATGTGATGAGCAGTCAGAGATAAGCTTAGTATAGAAATAAGGTGTTTCATAATTATTCCAGCATTAATGTTGATGATTGAAAGGATGAGCAGTATAAAACCTCACAGTATTTTCAAATACACCAGAATGATCAGCAGCTTAATGTCAGGGATAAACTGAGGTTTCTGCTTTTACCTCAGACAACAGCATTAGTTATTTAAAAACACATATTAGAATTGATTGTTATCCAAACTAGAGAGCCCTAAACAAAACTGGATGAGAAATAATAAGTTCTTCTGGATTGTTCTGATCATCTTCAACAGACTTTTGGAAGGAGCTCCTGAACATGGACTCTGTGGGTCTACATATGTCCTTGGTTAACATAACACCAGTTACAACTGGCATTATGGTGATGACATTCTTACCCAAGAGGTAAAGGAAAAAAAAAAATCTAAGATAATGTTATGAGGTGGTGGCAACCATTACATAGAATCTGATTACAGAGCATCAGTAGATAACAGGGTCATACTTGCAAGATGTAATACAGACCACTGGACATGTATGAGATTCTTGTAGACCTTTTGAAAGGTCTACCTTATTCATCCTCCCATTTGTAATAGGAGAGTTAAATATAACAATATCTTAAATAGTAGTGTCAGTGACACTACGAATGAATGCAAATCCCTGAACCACAGTAGTAATTCTAATAGTTTGGAACACTCATTCATGGTGTGTCACATTTGAAGATGTACATAGCATACAGAAATAAATGAAGCAATGAAGTTTGTATCAAATTAAAAAATCAATTGATTTGAAAGATTTCCATCAGGATTTTTTTTTTAAGTAATTTGGACTTTCATTTTTTTAAAATACATCATTACTCTTGTCATCATGTAGTGCAGAACAAACAATAAAGAAAACAGACAAATACCCTTTAAAAACTTAAAGTTGACTAAGAAAGTCAGAAGGACTTCTGCAACATGGAGGGGAAATAGAAACATCAGTTTTGGAGGTTTTTTTAATCAGTTTTCTGGTTAATTTTTAAAGATAACATAGATTTACCATTAATTTATTTTGTCCTTGTTTATTAGGAAACAAACAACTTCTACCATTCCTTTGTTTTCACCAAGTCTCTCAAACTATCAAAGTGACTGTCCTGTTTTAAGTTGCCAGATAAAGCAGGTATTAGACTATCTGAAAAAAATAGCTCATTAAATTGGTCTCTCCCCTCCCCTCAAGAGCACAGAAACTTCTGCAAGTATAAAATCAAAATAAAAAAGTCTTGAGTGACTGTCATGATGCACAGTAGCCAACCACAGACCTGCAACTGCTGATGATCCCCAGACTTATGAGGCCATGTGAGGAGTGAAGGCTGAAGCTTTTGGTTGAAGCTTTTGACACTACAAAATGTTTTGGAAACCAGCTAGAACCTCATTAAGCTTCTCTGTCATCGAGGTGTGCATTAGTTGTGACAAAATGGTAGCAAAATTTACACGATTGCTTTCTGCTGTCAAAGCTTGACCTAATTACAGAGTTGTTAATCATTCTGGAGTTGTAAACTCAGGTTTTGTTCTGGCTAGCCCGAGCTCCAGAAATTCAAAGGAGTTTCTATCTGCCTTATATAGGTCTGAATTGTCCCTTAGTGGTGTGATGGGTTTTTAAAAAAATTCTCAAATGGCAAAGTAGTACAGTAGAAGAAGCACAGGCAGTGGAAATAATATAAATATGTATTTGATTGATTTATTCCAGGTCAGCAAGAGGCAATAAATTCAGTCAGTCAATTTTATATTTATAAAGTGGATATCAAATAAAGACCTTTGCATGGTGTAAAGAATCAGTAAGATACATAACTCAAGAAAATTCAGTTAAATATTGGCTGTTTCGCTTCAGTCATTGACTGCAGATAACTACAGTAGGAAATATATATATATCTCTGTGTATGTAACTTTCTACATATAGAATGTCATTTTATCCATTAATGCAGAGTCATGGCTAAAATTCACTAGGTTAGAACATGAAATATTTATGAAGCAGAAGAACTTGCTCACCAGATGAATATTTTATAACTACTGTCTTTTATGTCTATTTCTTGAATACATCTTGTATTTAGTCATAATAACCTTTGATTTAGAAAGTTCTTTCAGAATGTTGTGCATAGTAATTAACATAGACTTTATACAACAGTATTTAATGTAAAATTTAATAGTCTAGCAAATTTCCTTAAGGGGATTACATTCTGTTCAGTGAAGTCATCACAAAATTAATAGGGAAAAAAGTGTTTTGGAGGGGGGAAAAAAAAATCAGTTTTGTTTGATGAAATACTGTGTGATTAATTTTTGGCTTTTAGTTTAGTCAGTAGAGTTATTTTATTTTGTTATTAGATAGAGGTATTAGAGATTATTTCATATTAATGTTAATAATGCTGTATAAAGTCAAGCAATCGAAGGCACAATGAAACTGCATCTGTTAGCAGTACAGTCATTTAGACTGCACATTTTTATATCTGACCTTTTTTTTTTTTTCATTAGTATTAATTGGAAAATGCCATGGGGGCCATGCAAATTAGTAATGAATGTGAGTTAAATTCAGAAGGATTTTTTTACTTTAAAAATAAACAGATATGTCTTTGACCTAAAAGATAATAGAAGAAGATTTAACCTAAAACCTTCAGAACTATTAATGAAAATAAATGAATGAATGTATTTTTGTTTTTATGAGTTGGTGTTTGTCGATGTCTAATTTGAAATTGTAAAAAAATATTCCAAGTTTTTTAAAAATTTTGGGTTTAAATTTTGTTTTCTAAAGGGTTTGAAATTAAGATGAATTATTTCCCTGAAGGCATAATAGTTTTAGATTGACCCAAATACAAAGTTTTTCATTCTGCTTAATATATATCAGGTTGCATTTTTTTTCATCAAGTGTGGGGAAAAAAACAAAACAAAACAACAAAAGATAATTCTTCAGCATATGTCCTGAAGAAAACCATTAATTATGGAAAAGACAAGCTAGTAATTATATTTTCCTTAGTATGCTTAACTGTGATGAAAATCATGTTCCAGTTACGGCTTTTTCAGTAGTTCCTCCAACTTGTCATTTTCCCAGATTTGCAATGCTCTTAAATACATTTACCTTGAACACTGGAGATGAAGACTATGTGAGAAGTAGGGACTTTTCCATCACTGTTGTTTTCGGTAGTCCTTTAAATATATTTCAGTAACAGCATGGTAGTCAACGTGCCATAAAATTAATGGTAGATCACTATGTAAAGAGATTGGAAGGTGGAAATAAAGATGAGTGACAGTAGAAATGTATTCTGTTTCATTGCCATTGTATAGCTCTTCTGATAATTGTTCTTCGTACACAATGAGATTCACAAAATCATAGCAGGGTTGAGGTGCAAAGGCACCTCTCGAGGTACTTCTGGTCCAAGCCGCTCGACTGAAGCAGGTCCGTCTAGAACGGATTGCCCAAGGATATGTCAAGACACCTATTGGATATCTCCAAAGAGGGAGTCAAGAAGGTCCACAGTCTTTCTGGTCCTGTAAGAAAAATATAACTATATATTACATATTGTTGAGTATCTGGAATCCAGAATGGTGAAAACTTTGACAGCCCAAACAAAAGTGCCATGTCAGTATGTTAGAGGTAAAACTTTAGCTCTTGTACTCAGAGATTCAGAGTACCATTACCCTTTCTCTGTGTATCCTGCATTTCTGCATGCCTTTTTACAAAGAACACAAGGCATTTCTCAATACAGAAGCAACAATCAAAGTATTGTTTTACTTTACCTTGTCCTGAACCAACCAAGTAAAAAGCAGTTGCAACAGCTCATATGCTAACAAGAATATATTGGATAGTAGTCCTTGGTTTTGTGATGGGATTCAAGGGTGTGCAGTGGAGATGTGAGTCTGTGGAAGTGCTTTAGACTGAAACACAAGTTGGAAGAGGGTAACGTGAGGAGAGGTTTTGCCATAAGTTTGCTGCACAGATGAGGGAAAATCAAAAGGAATGAGGACAGATTTTAATGCATTTTTTCCAGAGCCTGACAGCTCTTATTCCTCATAGTGGGAGGTGCTCGTTGAGACTGCTTTTGAAAAGCAGCCCCTGGAGAGCACCCACTGAAAGCACCCTCTGAAAACAGAACTCTACTTCTGCTAGAAGGTGCATGGAAAATGAAAATCTGAGAAACATATGGAAAAGTAGGGGTGAGGTGTGTTTCAGAAAATCCATATATTCAGGATGAAAAAAACCCAAAACAACAAAGCAAAACAAAAAACACAACAAAACCTTAAAATCACTAGGCCTGACTCCTACATTAATGAAAATTGAAAGGCATGGAGAAACACCAGAATGCTGACTGATGGCTGCTGTGAAAATAATTCTTACACGGGTGAAGTCAGGGTGGTTGATAAACTTTTGACTTCTGCTTGGTTTATTTATTAAGATAAAAAAAAAATCAATGTAAATTATCTTCACTAGTTAAAAAGAAGAAGCCTTCAGTTCTCATTTTAATTAATTTCTGAAAAATTAAGAATAACATATAGATGTCAAATTACAGGCAAAAATGTGGCTTTTCTGAGAAGAAGAAAGAAACCTCATGCCAGGTGTATTTTTTTACCTCATATCACCCTGTTCTCTCTTGCCTTGTTTCACTGAATATGTGAATGCAAAGCTATGTGTCAGCAAAGGAGGAAAACATCTAGGTTTAAGCTTACATGTAAGCATGTTTTACTTCTGGCATTTCACAGAATCACAGATTGGTAGGGTTTGGAAGGGATCTCTGAAGACCACAAAATCATGGAATTGTCACGGTTGGAAAGGACCTTAAAGATCATCTAGTTCCAACCACCATGACATGGACAGGGACTTCTCTGACTAGATTAGGTTTCTCAGAGTCCCATCCAACTTGGCCTTAAAAAATTCCAGGGGTGGGGCTTCCACCACTTCTTTGGGCAATCTGTTCCAGTTTCTCACCACCTTCACCATGAAGAACTTCTTCCTAATATCTCATATGAATCTACCTACCTCCAGTTTTGATAGATTCCCTCTAGTCCTAGCACTACCTGACATCCTAAAAAGTCCCCCACCAGCTTTCTTGTAGGCCCCATTAAAATAGTGGAAGGCCATCTAGATATTTGCTTTGTTTTTTTTCTTGCACCAGGACACAAGTCTTCTCTTTTTTTATACCCTTAATCATGACATGTAGTTTTATGGTTCTCATGTTCTTCATTTCTGAAAATACAAAATAATTTAAAAAACCAGCACCAAAGCAATATGTCTCCCTGCATGGGACTTCTCAAATGCCACATCCTTCATTTTAGCTGCCATCTGCTCCTCTGAGTCTCTGCTTGACATGTTATACAATATAAAGCTCAAATTTTCTGTAGTGAAGAAGGTGTTGCATCTCAGTAAAGCAGTATGCTGACCCTCAGTCATGCTGAAAACAGTACTCTAGACTTGGATTTTTTTTTTAAAAAAAAAGTTAATTATTCTGTAGGGCTTATGAACCAAAAAAATTGTTTGAACCAAGAACTGTAAGTAAGACATGGTGGTCTAGTGGTTAGGGTTAAGTGCTCTCACTGCCATGGCCCGTGTTCGATTCCCGGTCAGGGAAGATTCTTTGTGACTTGGTCTAGGTAATCCTGCTCTGGCAGAGGGGTTGGATTAGATGATCTTCTAGGTCCCTTCCAACCCCTAACATTCTGTGATTCTTGGTCCCATGCAGTTTTGTTTTATTTTCTATGAATCAGCAAATATTGAATATTTTTCACTTTGTCTTGATGGAATAGAAAATATTCTCAGATGATGGTAAAATTGCTTGTTAGTTTGTACAGCTTCATTCTCCAGAAAGGATGGCAGTGCAATCTTTGTTTGTGTTTTATTAAAAACATTGCCAAAAATGCACTTGCTGTATTTGAGAAAATGCTGAAAGTTTCAGGATACATATTTGTCCTGAAATTCTAGGATTTAAAAGTTGTTGGATTTCCCAGTGTGTTTGTTGAGCTTCCTAGTATTTATATCAGTGAAGCAAATTGGCCAATCTGGATTAATTTGCTGGCAGCAGATTGGCTGATTAAGGTTATCCTGGAGTAATAAATGGCACAATAGTGGTATGGAAAGTTCATGTTGAAGCTGGCTATCTGTTGTTACAGGACCATGTAGACTTGAGTTTATTTGTCCTAACTGCTATTTTCTGCTCTGTTTTGAGCAGTGTTTATTATAGTCTTTTGAATATTTCCTCATTTTCTTGGATGTTGGATGATTCCATTACCTCTTGCTACCCAGAAAAAATAGGTAAAGGAGGAGACCTAGGAGATGGGTCTGAGTGAAAGCAGGTCCTTCCCCGGAGAAGTGGGAGAGCACCCTCCCAATCATCTCAGTCTTATCAGCTGCCCATGCAATACAGATATGAGGCACTAGTAACAGGATCAGGCGGAGGAGGAAAGAGAGGATAGTCCATCTACTCAGTTGCCCAGGGTCTGTCAGCCAGCCCTTAGAATTAGGACTAGTGTAACAAAGAAAAAAAAAAAGAGACTGATAGTTGTGGGGGATTCACTTCTACGAGGAACAGAAGGACCAATATGTCAGGCAGATCCTTCTCACAGGGAGGTCTGCTGCCTACCTGGAGCCGGGTAAGGGATGTCACTAGGAAAATTCCTAGCCTGGTACGTTCTACAGACTACTATCCATCATTGATAGCCATGTAGAAGGAGAAGAAATAATTACTGGTAGTCCTAGAACAATAAAAAATTACTTTAGAGCCTTGGGATGTGTGGTATGAGATTCTGGGGCACAATAAACTTTTCTTCTGTTATTGCAACTGATGGTAGAGACATTGGTTTAAATGGCCGAACACAGTCTTTTAATACATGGCTCCATGCATGGTGTAACCACCATAAATTTGGGTTCTTTGACAATGGTATGATCTATACAGCGCCAGGGTTGCTGACACCAAACAGAAAGCATTTCTCTTGTTGGGAAAGAGGATCTTTGTGGACGAGATTGCAGGTCTGATTGACAGGGCTTTAAACTAGATGTGAAGGGGAAAGGGGACAATGTCACCAGGTTGTCATGTAATAAACTGTGGGAGGACACAACAGTATGGGAGCAAAGCGGAGGCTAGCAAGAGCTATCAGTCTGTTACCCAGAAGCATGCTGGGGACAAAGTAATGCAGTCAGAGTGTTTCAGAGATGTCCCAGACGCCCTTCAGGTAGTAGCTGCCAGCAGGGAAGTATCACGGAGTCATATTAATGGAATAAAGGGGAGTTTCCCTGGGGAGATGATATGGCCAACAGCCCAGCTGAGGTGCCCCTACACGAGTCCACAAAGCATGGGCAAAAAACAAGAGGAGGTGGAAGCCACCATGCTACTAGAAGACTAGGACATAGTGCCACCATTGAAACATGGTGGAATGATCTTATGACTGGAATGTGGCTTCTGATGGATATAAGCTATTCAGAAGGGACAGAAGAGGAAAGAGGGGTGGGGGAATTGCCCTGTATGTTTAAGAAGGACATTAAATGTGATGAGATATCCCCAGAAAATACACATTGAAAAACTGAAAGCTTATGGGTAGTAATTAGAAACCAAGGCAACAAGGTGAACCTTGTGGTTGGGGTCTACTACAGGACACCCTATCAAGAGGAAACTCTTGATGAAGTGTTCCTACTCCAACTACAGGAAGTATCAAGTTTTCAGGCTCTTGTCCTGCTGGGAGA
>JANHGL010015370.1:0-43811 GCA_024611195.1 Ceyx melanurus | reverse complement strand
CTTTCTTTCTTTCTTTCTTTCTTTCTTTCTTTCTTTCTTTCTTTCTTTCTTTCTTTCTTTCTTTCTTTCTTTCTCTGTATGTTTGTGTGTGAGTTTGGTCATGAAGTGCCAATATCTCCAATTTTTAAGCTCCCTAACTTTGACAGTGAACTGGAATGTACAAAATGGTTAATATGTTCCTTTGAAGTGTTATATTAATAGAATCTGTAGCTAAATGTTGTTGATCATTTAAGTGCAGTGTGATTAGCTATCCTTGAAAATATAATCTATGGCTGTTTGATCATGTAGCAGAATGCCAGGAGCTGAAGGATGCAAGAATGTCCTCTATACCCACTAGATATAATTACACATTCTGCAGCAGATATATCATTTCAGGCTTTGATTTGGGAAAATATTCCTAAGCAAGAAAACTCAGATAGAAACATCTAGTTAAAATACACTGGCCTACAGAGAAGTATGAGTTTATATCTTGATATTTGCATAAAAGCATGTTTAAGTGTGTATATTTTCCCAAACCATGGCCTTAGATTTATTCCTACAAAAGTGCATCAACTGAATCAATGTTAGGTGCTGTCATGATTTAATCCCAGCCAGCAAGTAGGCACCATGCAGCTGATCACTCACACCCCTCTGGTGGGAGACAATTGGAAGAGTAAAACTGAAAAAAACCTCATGTGTTGAGATAAAGACAGTTTAATAAATAAAGCAAAAGCCACACGAGCAAGAAAAACAAACCAAGGAATTCATTTTCTACTTCCCATGGGCAGGCAGGTGTTCAGCCATCCCCAGCAGAAGCAGGACTTCATTGTGGGTGAAGGTTACTTGGAAAGACAAACCACTCTAATCCCAAACATTCTGCCTCTCCCTTCTCCACAGTTTTATATGCTGGACATGATGTCACATCATATGGAATATTTGGAGTCAGCTGTCCCAGATGTGTCCCCTCCCAATTTCTTGTCCACCCCCAGCCTACTACCTGATGGGGAGGCGTGAGAAGCAGAAAAGTTCTTGACTCTGTGTAAGCCCCTGCTCAACAATAACTAAATCATCCCTGGTTTATCAACTTTTTTCCACACACATCCAAAACATAGACCCACAGTAGCTAATGTGAAGAAAATTAACTTTATCTCAGACAAAACCAACACAGACACCTAGACATGTGAGGCCCAGTAATCCCTTAATAATTCCAGTCTGCCAATTAATTAGGTTTAAAAACTCCTTGAAACATTGCATGACTTAGATTTCTTTAAAACTGCAGAATGGTCAGGTTTTCTAATGCAAACATGCTTTCAGCTGCAAAAGATTAATTTATTTGATATATATATAATTTAAAATTGATGGTTTACAGGTTTGAATGCAGATGATATGTTTCTACAGGTAAAACTTCTGAAAGGTTAATAAGCCCTTTGTTCTGCATGAGAAACCAGAGGTGGTTGTGGGGTTTTATTTCTTTTTTTTTTTTTTTTGTTCTTTTTTTTAAAATTTAATTACATGAGTCACAAAATATATTCAGATATTAACAACATGGTTCTCTGATATCACTGCCTTTTTATTTGTAAGAAATTAAAGAAGTTTGATGCAGCCTGGAAGAATTCAGTCTTTTGATCTGATGGGTAAAAATTAAGTATGGAAAACTCATGCAGTGTAAGATTGATCAAACTAGCAACTCTTTTTTCTATTCCTGCTTGAAACTTGTGGGAGGAATTTTTTTTTTAATGGTACAATTGCCCAAATGTCTTTAAAGATTGGACTTGGGGATTAAAATCATTCCTTAGAGAATGAAATCAGCTGCTACAGATTTAGGACTGTTTGCCTTAGACTAACCTATTAGCAAGTTTATATAATGCTGTTAAGCAGAGTGAGAAGTGTACATCATGAAAGTTTGAGAACACCATGGAGTCTTTCTTAACAGCCATGTGAATAGTTAGTTTTATTTGACTTATTACTCTTCCCTGTAGTTGCAGCTGCAAGTCTCTGAACTACTTTAACACCTTGCACAGTTAATTACATCCATTGCAATATACAGTGAACAAAAACATAATTTATTTTACTTATATTTACTTTGATTTAAGAACATAATCATCACAATTTTGTACAATTTGTATTGCCACAGAAGCAGAAAATTATTTGGATACCCTGATGCTGGCTATAACCTACTTTCTGCACAGTCCAGTCCTTTTCTACACTATCTCCTATATCTATCTGTGCAGAACTATTTTCAGTTACATGCAGATACACATAATCTTCTGACTCTGCTACCAGGAATCAACTTCACTCAGTTGTGAAACAAACATCTGTTTTTTTGTAAGTACCTTTGAGCTGAGCTAAGTGGTGAGCTGTCAGGACTCATGATGTCAGCCAACTTCACAAGTTTTAAGTAGTTAATAAACCTATGACATGTTTATTAACTCATTTGTTTTGCCTCTACCAGATTTCCTACCCTTGTATACATTACTGCTGCTCCTCTTTTTATATCTCTTTCTTTGTCCTGAGTAACACTCTCTACACTGTAATGACATTCTGCAGTGCTGACAAAAAGCATATATAGAGAACCTCACATTAAAATATTAATTAAAATATATAGACTGCATATTTATTTATATAACTGCATGTTTATTTTCTAGCAATATAACTCAAAATGGTAATATTTCATCATAAAGGGCAGAGAGATGATTTATCTGAGTCTGTATATCCTTCAGTCTAGGTTTAACATCCAGACTGTCATTTTGTTCTATACAGCTGTCCAATTCATGTATCACACATACACAAAGTGATGGTGACAGATACAACTGCTACTTGACAACCTGTCCCAGATATTAATTTCCTTCTGCATTAAAAAAAAAAAAAAAAAAAGTGTCTTCTGAATATCCTCAGGACTTGCTCTTGCTAAAATTAATATTTATAGTGGTTGGTCCACAGAAATTCATGCCAATCAATCACAGTCCTTAAGATAGTTTAATATAGATGTCATTTCACGAAGGTCTTTTTCTCCAGGACTGTCTCCTTCTAACCCTCACCCAGATGTCATTATTTAATGAATAATATTGAGAGCATAAAGTGACCATGTTAAGGAGTGGGGATTCACTGTCAGATCCATTTTCAGGAAAACAAATAAGAAAAAAATAAAGAGTGACCACAAGTGAACAGTGGCAATATGCCTTTCTCTGCAACCTGTCAGGCAGGATGTTGTATAGAACAAGAATTTGAAATAGAACTATATTCCCTAAAGATTGCTAATTATAATTTTATTTCAGAAAAACAAGGGCTACTGCAGCCTTGTTTTTCCACAGCAGGAATTTCTGTAGTGGATGTCTCTTGCCCCTGAGTTGAAGTGTTTTACATATCTGATGGTTTCTATATATGTCACACCATTTGCATGTAGATTTACTTCGTGCATCATGGCTCTTATCTAAGCAATCAGAGACAACTTTAAGACAGGATTGATGTGCACAAAAAAAAAAAAAAAAGAGACAAGATATCATTATTATTAAGCAATTACAGGCCTGCATGTGTCCACCAATTACCATGATCACAAGGCTGTTTTTCTTATTGTATGGAACCACGTTACCTCAAGCTGTGATCTTATCGGAGCTCATAAGCAAAGCAGAACGGGGCTGGTAAGGCAGCAAGATGGATTTATGCTGGAAATAAGGCAGAAAAAAATAACACAAAATGAATTGGTAATTCAGAAGATAGCATCTCAGCCTTAGCAGACTACAGAATTTTATCCTGAAGCTTGTGGTAGTGGAATTTTTTTCACTCCTGATTTTCTAGGCTAATAACAGAAAAACAGGTTTTAATTTATTTAAAGAGTTTCTAGACAGAAAAAGGAACGCTGAAAGATATTCCAATTGTAGGTATTAGATAGTAAACAATTCCTTCCTACACTACTCTTTTATATATTCTCTCAGTCTTGATGGTTGACTCAAGAGATTTGAATACCTGGGCAAGAATGGAGTGCTCTGCAGCATTACTGTTCTGGTGAGACAGCCACAATGCTCACCACTGTTCTGCTATTTGCATTTCTAACCTTGACTACCCACCTCTGCCAGGAGCAAAACACCTGATCATCCTGTGCCTCAGGAGGACCTTGGGCAACAGACTTTTCCATACCAAATAACTTAAAGACTGTATACAACATCGTCAATGTTTAGGGTCAGGGCAGCCCCTTAAACCTATAACAGGTGCTCTCTGTTAACCCCTCTCCCTCCCTAAAGGGGAAGAGGGAGGGAATGAGACTTATCAATTAGAAAAGGAAACTAGAACAGCTTTAATAAAAATGTTAATAATAATAATAGAATATACACAAATATATGTAAAACCAGCATTACACCCAACCTCCCTGATGGTAATTACATCACCTCACCACTGATGCTGTGGAGCAGGCACTTGTAGAGTCCCAGACTAGGCCCCACAGCAGATGGGAACTGTGTTCAGGAGCTGGATTCTAGTAATGGATTCAGGGACACACAGATCAAGATCGAAGGCAGAAGAGACAGAGTCCTCCTCAGATTCTCTGAGGAAGAAGGTGGAAGAGGATTCAAGCCAAGCAAAGCTGGCAAAGAGGAATGAGACCCTGGTAATCCCTCAGTTTTATACTGAATATGATGTATATGATATGGAATTCCTTGTTGGTCAGTTTTGGGTCACCTGTCCTGTTCTCTCCTCCCTGCACGTGAGGCCTTTCACTTTCTGCACCTCACTACGTTGCACACAAGAGCCAGCAGTGGCCTTGGTCTGCACACTAACCCTTGGTAGTAACTCTGAACATGGGGAGTTATCACTCCTATCAGACTGCCTGGGAAAACACACTGCTTACTTCAGACAGTGAAGTTAGAAGAACTGAGCTGAAAAGTAAAATCACTGAACAGAATTAGTTCTGTTCTCACTCAAACCAGAACTAACATCAAACCAGAATAACCCTACATTGCCATAGGAAAAACTATCCCTGCCACTGTTTCCCGTGCTTCCTCCTTCTTATCCTCACATCATTAGTTCCCTTGTACTAAGTCAAGCTCCTGTCAGCTGTTCAACAAAGGACTTGGGATCTAAAGTGGGTTAAAACATACCACACTGAGGGAAGGAAAAAAAAAAAAGAAGAAAAATCATAATAACCCAAATACAAGCTAGTTTAAACACAGTTTAATGGTCTCAGAAGACTTATGGAATTGACAAACTAGCCTCACAGCCTTCTAAAACAATAGTAATGACAATGCCTTAACGGCAAAAGCTGTGTATAATAGAATTGCAATAAAAAAAAAAGAAAAAGGAAAAAAAAGCAATAACAGAATGTTCCTCTGAACACCCAGGAGTGCCCCATCATCTAACTGGGTCTGACATGTGGCATCAGAGACTGAAAAAGAGGCTGCTGTGCATAAATGTGTGTGCTGCAGCCCCAGCCGGGAGGCAGTGTGAGCAAGGCTGGTTTCCCCGTGTCCGACCTGATGGGCCTGCTGAGAAATGCTTTCCTCCCAGGCAAAGTGCTGGAAGCATTCTATCAATTTTATTGAATTGATTTTAGAGGTCTTTGAGTCATAATTTCTTCTCTGTGCTGCAAGGCAATTCATTCTGTGGTTAATTGTGGGCATAGCTGAATAGTTTACATTAGGACTATAGTAATAGTGGGGCAAAGGTTTGCTAAAGAATAATGTAGCTACTAGAAATTGAAGGTGCCTCATTGTAAATACTGGAGGCACAAAAGTCCCCAGGCAAAAGATTTCATGAACCAGACAAATCCTTTGTCACATAACAGTCTGCAGCATTCTTTCATGTCGTAGAAAAAGACACTTCAGAAGTCTGAATAAATGTAAGAAGTCCTCACCCACTGTTTTGGCTTTTCTGTTCCAGATTAAAAGACTGAAGTGCTGGAATGAGATTCCAAAAGTTTTGTATTTGGCATGTGGCAGATTCTCCCTTTGCCAAATGTAAACACATCAAACTCTCTGTAAAGATTTCCTCAGCTTTGGCAGAAAAGCAAAGCTGAAACTGAGCTGGAGGTGAATGATGTACAAGATTACTGCATATAGTGAGAGAAGCATATCAGGACAGACTATGTTAATTATAAGGATTTTCTGTCCTTTCCCTATGCAATCTGAATTACATTAGCTCTTCTCCAACCCCTGGACAGACAAACACTATAAAGGAAAAAAGGTGTTAAGCACAGACATTAACTCTGCAAAAAGCTGTATCTATTTAAGAAGTTATTAATCCATAAACATTTCTTGCCTCTTCTCTTCTGGGGATACTTGCTTCCCAAGGTCTTCTGCTGAACAGATGGGATCACACAAGCATTCTCTTTAGAGCAGCTAAGGAGGTGATCTGAGTTAATTTATCTGATTGTGACTGAATTGGATGATGAGCAATTTACCTCTCATTCCACCAGAGCTGGAAAACCTGTGAGCTCCAGCTGGTGCACATGCAGAGGTTTGTGGTTCCAGCTGGCTCTGCAGGGACTGGTCAATTCTGGGCTTTAAAGTGCATTCAACAAATTCACCCCAGGTCCTCAGCAAAGCAGAGTTAAGCTCTGATTTTGTAAATCAGAGATTGTTACCTTCGTTCAAACAATGCACTGAGAAAAGTAATCATTTAGCTTGTTTGTCCTTTGGGTCTATCCCTTGTGTTACTCTGTTTCATGTGTGCAATTACTTTTAATATATATAATTGGTTTTAAATCTCCCTCTGAATGACAGGGAATATTACTTTCCTCTTAGACCATCAGTCACACTAAAATTAGCTCATCTTAAAACCATTGACACTTACATGAAAAATATGTTTTTAATATAACTGTCATTGTTTACTGCAGCTTGATTTCTACTCAGACTCCATAATGATTTAAAGCATTTAGCTAATAGGAGCATATCCAAGACTAGGAGAAAAGCAAATATGGTGTAGAATTACTTAAACTAATTGAAGACACACTTTGTTACAAAGCATTCTTCTTCTTGGATTTTATACTAGTCTGGGCTTGTGTGCACTGACCTGTGGGTGATACTTCCTCATACCTAAAGTCTGCCTGCCTGATAATATATCTTTTAGTGCATAGTTTCTTTTAAGTAGCCTTACAATACATAAGGGCTTCAAAATTCTTCAAGAAAAAAGAAAACGTGCTTCGTTGATATAAAAACATACTAAGCTTGGCTTTTCTTTCTTTCAGTCTTCATACTGATGAAAGTAACTTCAGTCAGGGCTTAGGGTGTTTTGCTAGACAAACAAATGTGTTTCTATTTGCAGCTGTGCTAAGCAGAACAGTGCCATCTAGTCGCCTGCCAGGCAGCAGTTCCTGGAGCAGTTTTGTGACCTAAGTGTGGGCTTTAGTTCCCTACAAGGTCAGTTCATTGCTGTTATGACTTGGTTTTATGGAATACTTCTTTTAAAACTGCTGCTATATCAGCAGTGGTGAGATTGTTTCAGACTAATTTTGCACCATTTGTTGGATGTCCTGTCAACAAAGGAAATAGAGCTGAAAAACTATTCAGTTTTAAATGGGTGACTGTGGTTATAATTAAGCATCATCACGGACCTGACACTGATAACACAAAGTAGATTTGCTGCTATGAGCTTATATAAAATCCCAGTTTTATTTTCCTCACCTCGCTGGATAAATTGTATTGCTTTGGTTAGCAGAAAAAAAAGTCCCTCACAAAATAGTGCATTATCCCAGTACAGAAATTAAGAATCCATTACTTAGTAAAGCCTTAAGACTAAAGCCATTCTTCTTCTGCATGATGTAGCTGGTTTTTTTTCAGTTTCATTTGCTTACTCTGACTTATTTCTTTATCTTGTAGACTTAATTAAGTCATCCAGTATTTTATTTGAGTAATATTTTAATGAACCTTTCCTGGGTGACTATTATAGAGTACTAAGTGAATTTAAACTGGCAATCCTAAAAGTCTGGAGTAGAGGTATCTGGAAAATGCCCAAAAGCTTTTGGGCAACAGTGTCCTGCTGATTCATAAGTGCAGATATTTCTTTTTATTTTTGGAAGGTGTAATTTATTATAACTTTATATATACAAGACATTATATATTTCTATAATTTGTGTTGAAGAAGGATCCTGTGATTAAGTGACTTGATTTTTCCTCAGCTAAAGATGTACACGGTAGGAAACAAACGGTCCTTGCATCCTGTGAAACAGTATTGAGACTGGAACCACATTATGCATATTAAAATGAAACTTACAATACACAAACTGTTTCCTGCTCTCCTCTGATCTTGTTCAACTTCAAAAAGTCTACTGGGACTATTAAATGCAGCAACAAAGGTATTATAACTCAGATCTTGAAACATTTATGTTGCTTCCATCACCACAGTGCCCAAGAGCCAGAAGCCCTGGTTCAGAGTTGTTTATCCCAACAGAGAGGACGTATTACAGGGACCTCTCAAGTATGACATAAGAAACAGATTTGATACTGACAACAGCCAGTGCTTACTGACGTTATTGGAGATATCCATCAGGAGCTTTGTGCAAGTCTTGGGGGCTTAGCAACTGCATGGTGGAAGCTGGTGTTATGAGAAATTGAAGCTGTGACTTTACTCCTGACACTGAATAAAAGATTCAGGTGGAATAGACAGACGCTGCAAGGAATTCAAGGCACATGGTGTGTAGCTGGAGAGCAGGAAAAGAAGAGTCCCTGGAGTTACAGAGAAGAAAGGAATATTGCTGTAGCCACAAGGTGCTCCTTTAATAAGAATTCCGATAGGTACAACTGGGCAAGAAGGCACATGTCAAAACCAGCAAAAAATATGTCACAGCAATCAATTTGAGATCATAAGAATCTGGCCAAATATTTAGCTTCAGGATAGTAAGAAAGGTCACAATTTTGAAATATTATTTAGACAAACTCTTGGTATTTAGGAGTTCTTGCCAAAGGCTGTGCTATGGGCTTGACTGTCAGGCAAGATGGAGGCTGTTTCCATGGTGATGACCAAAGGTGGAGGAGACATAATCATAGACAGGACCAACTATCACATTAGCAAACTAAAGGACAGACAAAGAGGGTATGGGTTAAGAGCTGGTGAGAAGTCATTAAGGCTCACAGATTTAAAGCCAGGGAGAGGTTGAGCAAAAAATGTTGATGAGCCCAGGATGGGCAGACACACTGAAAAGCTGGGAGAGATGGAGGAGAATGTCGTAGTTAAAAGGTCAGAGCAGAGTGGGACTGCCTGAGAACCAAGGCAGATGTGAGGCCCCTGTGGCATCTGGGAAAAATGTAATCAAATCTATGGGCTGAGTAAGAAGCTGAGAGTAAAGCACTGAGCATGGACTTGCCAAATAAGTGTTAGAAAGCCCTGCAATCACCTAAGGTGAATCTGTCAGATTTTTAAAGAGGGTTCAAAACAATACTGAGACTATGTAAGTTCCCGAAGTTCAGCAAGAGGTGTAGACTCATTCTTAATTAAAACATGGAGAACGTCAATTAATTAGCTGACAGTTTATGGCATTCCTCCTAATGGACTGGAAGACATGGTGAGAACATTTCAGGCAGGGCAGTACACTTGGCTGTGGGAAGCAGGAGACCCTGGAAGTGTAGACATTTGTGCTTCAGTAGAAAGATGCTTTAGCAGAAAGAATAGAAAAGGATTTAAAAAGATATTTCCACCTAGACTCTAGAGAAACTGAAACACTTCCCATACATAGCTCTCAGATACAAACAGAATTGCAGCTATGCAACCTCTGCAGAACTCATGGATGGATAAATGCCATTGACTGCAACAGGGTTTTCTTGGCCAAAGAGCTTTGTGGGCTGTGAAAATGCAAATTTCCCAGAAGTCGTTTTTGGTTGGTTGGTTGGTTTTTTCCCTGCATGTCTCCAGAAAGTAAGAGCTTCTTTAAGATTAAGTGGAAAAGGTAAAAAGAAATAAAATCTGTCTTAGTCTCTGTGAAGACCATATAATAACTAAAGAGTTATGTCTCTCCTGTGCATGGCAGGGAAACAGAGAATAATAATAATAGCACTAGCAATGAAAAAGTATGGCTAGACTAGTTGTATACATACATTTATCCATCTATGCATTATATATGAACGTTGAGATTATGCAGTCTACAATTATAAGGGACCAACTTATCAACTAGTACAATTCTAGTAACATCCATCAAGCAGCATGTAATTGTATGCAGAGTGTATGACTCTTGTGCTTAGTTTCCTAGTGCTCTTTTTGAGGGGAAGAATCTATTTTTCTTAACAGCGGCTCTCATTCCACTCAGGAAAACAAGTGAAGAATGGCACTGATAAGTCACTGATATTAATGGATACTGCTGTGTGGATTCCCCATTCATAACATACTTCTGGAGCACCAGCTCCTTAACTCAGTGGTATTTGCTCTGTAATCCATTATATTGTGGAGATTTTGTTAGCAACAGAAGTTCATTGAATTATTCTAAGCCACAACAACACAGTTACATTCATAATTTTGTTTTGCATATAGACAGAAGTTCATTGATTTTACCTTGGGTGTTTTACACTGGGGGAAAAACTATTCAAAAATGGTACTTTCAGGTGTTTAATTATTTTTCCTGGCATGTTTTCTTTGGAGATTGTGAAAATATTTCTCATAAAGATTTAGTAGCAGCTAAAGGTTAAAAAAAATGTAGTACTGAGAGAAGATCTGGGCCCTAGCAGCTCTCTGTGTACTGGAAGACTGTAGTATGATAGCTATGCATAGTCTGGCCACCTGCAGACCCTGCATCAGGGCAAACCTGATCCACATCAGACCTCTGTGCACCCTGATTTTCTTGGGAAAGAGACTGGCATGGCAGGGCTCTCCAGTGGATCTTGGCTTCTAGTTACCTGTGTAACAGGTATGTGTGTGGGTTTACAGCTCACAATGAAGGCATGTCCAGCATGACTTTACATTGCCCAATAACCTCTCAATGTTATTACAAACCTGTGGCCTTAGGTCTAATTAAGTAATACTTCTTTTTCTGGTCTGTATAAGCCAGTAGTCTCTTGGTCAAACTATTTCTGTGATATTCTCTATTGCTTCATTTTCTTGCTGCCCTATTATTTATGGTCATGATCTTCCTGGATATAGTGAGTTCAAATTGAAAGCTTTAAGGACCACAGAGGTGATACTAGAAAAGGTACTAAAAAATTAATGAGTAGCCATGTTCTGTACTGAACCAGAGTTCTCGCTTGGGCTTACCTCCTGGAAATGCTGCCTCTTCAAATATAGATTAAGTTAAAGTTTTACTACTTGCAGGAACAGAGCTGTACAAATCTCTGATTTAGTCTGAAAAAGCATGTATGCCTTTGATTTCAGATATGCAGACTTAAAGGTGAGGGTTGATCTTATGCTAAGAAAGAGGAGTGAAGCAGACAGACTTGGTTTCATTTCCTGCCTCTGCCACAGGCTTCCTATGTAACCCAAGATAAGCTACTAAGTTCTTTGTTCATTATTTCATGCTCTGTAAAACTGGGATGATAACGCTTCTTTTCCCTTTGTATGCTCTTATTTTTGCCTAATAAAATATTATGCTTTCTTGCTTATTGTAGCTGATGTTGCATTTATGTATTAAATAAAAAAAGCACATGAACACATAACTCCCTTTCCAAGGCTTCATATCTATGCATATCCAGGACTCACTCATAAATGTAAATTGGCCTTCAATGGGAGTTTTTTTATTAGCTGTCTGCCTGTTCAGTTTGTTGCAAGTATATTCAGCTGTCGGTACTGAACTAGAGTTGTTTCAAACTGGACTTGAGAAATAACAAATCAGTTTTCAGGACCTAAATGTTCAATCAGAATTAAACTCTCTCTGCCTTTATTTAATGTTCATTATCAAGTAATAAGGAAGGTTCATTTCACCATATACCTCAGTGACTTAAGTTATTTGCCTGAAATGTTACACTTGGTTAGAATCCTTAGAATCTAATTCTTTCAGATTTCTAGTGTATTATACTGGGAAGTCAGCAACTTTGGATTTCAAGAGTGTATTTCTCTTGTTGCTTCCCTGGAAAATCTTGGTTAATACCATTTTAATGAACCTAACAATCAACTGAGAATTCTTAACTGGCATATTCATGACAAACTGTATCTGTTGTGAATGGCCAGACTGCACTTGATGATTTTTCTCAGATTTTTCCCCTTACAGTCTTAGAATGCTGAGTCATTCAGGAAAGTAAACCATTCTTGGTCAACATTGAAGAAAAACTCATTAAAATTATTACTATTAGTTAATGAACAGAAATGCATTTGGATCCATGGCAGATAATGTGACTGAGTTGAGGAGTGAAATGGTTATTTACATTTTTTTTGCAAAAAGCATCAGAAGTGAAGGTTTTTATCACGTATCCTGACTAACTCAAATTTGAGTAAATATATGCATTCTTTCCTCAAAGTTTCCCAGTAGTCTCAGTGGCTATGACTTTAGTCTTCATGTGCTTTAACCCTCAACAACCATGAAGATGTTTGCACTTAAACAAATGTTATATTCTGGTTTGGACTTGGCTGTAGATAGAGGGATTGATCCCTGATGTGGAAGTGTTACCAGAGGACAAGTGACATCTATCAGCTGTGTCATTGCCTTGTGCCAAACAGTGGGAGAGAAGCAGGGCTGTGTAACTCCACTGCCTTTTTTTTTTTAAGGGTCTGGTAAGAATTCCTTCCCACAATTAAAAAAAAAGCATATCTTTCAACTAACTTGATATCTCTGTTATTCCATCTAAGTCCACTTCAGCATTTAGAGCCTGCCCATTTTGAAGTTATCCATGATAGCTGTATGTTGAATGAGGAATTTGCATTATATTATTAGAAGTCCTATTTAGTTTTGCTTTGATGTCCTTTCTGTCAGCCTTACCATCTGCAGGTGTATAAAAGCAACACCTGTTCAATGAATTGAGAATAAGGACAATTTATAAAGGCATCCACACAGAACATTACAGAAACTATCTGATAGTATGTAAAAGCAAAAAACAAAACAAAAAAAAAAATAAAATCAAGTGATAAAATATTTGTCTTATTCAAAATTCCTACAGCACTGAAAACCAGACAATAGTACTCAGGTTTTAGGAAAAAAAGATTGATCTTTCTGGTAATTGGAGAACTGATAGACACATTTGTCATTAAAAATGCTAAAAGTCTGCACCAACTCCATTGAAACCGAGGGAGTTTCTTTGAGTTTAAACTAATGTAAGTGAAATTAGAATTAGTCTTCAGTCTTTAAATTTTTTAAGTAGTTCAGTAAATGGATGCCTGTACCCTTTTTCTTTACCAGAGGGCTTTCTATTTAGCTCACATTTCATTTCTTAATGAATCAGATTCTTCTTGGAGAGACAAGGGCTTTATCTTCTATCTCTTGATCCACTGCTGGAAATGAATGTTTAGCCTTTCCTTGCCCATTAATCTGGTATTCTAGGACACATTGATTGTATTAATTTGAATTCCTTATGTCTGTGTGTGCTCACATATCAAAACTCAGTACTCTAGTATAAATCTGTAGACAGTCACCATAAAGTCTTCTAAGACTGCTGTGTTGCTTTTTCTCCTTTAGTATTTAATGTTTTTTAATACAAAGACACTCAAAGGTTTTCACTGTATGAAGACCTGAGCTGCAGACATTCATTACTTATGGACAGGTACTTGTCTGTTTCATGGTGAAGCTGGCCAAACAAATCTCTACATAGTTATTTCCTAATAGAGTTTATGTTAAGCAGGACAAACTCTGTTGACTGACTTTTGTTATGCTGAAGCCCTAGAAACATCACTAATACACACTGTACCTAAATATAGCCTTTGATCACTTAACTGGCTAATAAATTTATTATTTCAGTTTTGTGGAGTAGTTCAATTAAATGGAATAAAACTGCAATCCAAGGAAGGCTGTAATTCTTCTTCCACAGATTTATAACACTCCTTGATGTAACAGGTAGTAGTATGATGATTTTCTGTTGCAGGACTTGAAAAGGCAGAGAGATCTGACAATATGTATTGTTCAGAGATCCTCCTGTTCTCTGCAAGAGCCCTTATGATTGTCACTGTTCCTGGTGTTACTCATCTCGGCCTCGCAAGGTTCAGTTTCCAGCTTTGAAGGAGAGCCTGGAAGTAACTTAGCAATTTGTTCTGTAAGAGGCTGGCCCCCCTTGTGTTGGCTGATCTGTATCACTTGACTTTGGCTGTGGACATGGTGATAAAAAAATAGAGGGCATGATTCATTTCACACTCATGCAGCTGCAAACAGCAGCCAAGGTAAATGGAGATAGACTGATGAATGCTCCGATCAGTTTCAGACTGGTTATAGTGCTGAGGTCAGGCTGTGGTTCTTCATTTCCTCATAAAGGAGGGTGGAAATTAAAAATACTGGCCAGGTAATTTTTTTTCTCCTGCAAAGAGTGTTTTTAACTGGCAGGACAGATTATGGTTTGCCACAGGTTTGGTCTTGGGCAGTGATCACAGAGCCATTGAGTAATTCAGGACAGCACAGACCTGGGAGGTCATTTAGTTCTATAATTCAGTCACAGAAAAACAAAACTCATTTCAGCTGTACTGATCTAACACCTGCTGCCTGAGTTAATACAAAAAGAGAGGAAAAAAAAATATTTTAAAAAAGTAATTATTTAAAAGGAAAGGTTGATTTTAATTCTGTCATTTTAGTTCAAAATATTAATAATTTGTAAGTAGGTTTTCCATGAAAGCTCTGTATATGTGGGTGTATAAATATGTACTAACAAATCATGGTGACATGGTTAGTGTGAAAATTTGAAAATAGGAGCAAATTCAGACATTTAATTATTTTAATTTCTATATGACTGTAGATGATTGTGATAATATCACAGTCTATAAAAGGAAGATATCCCTAAAGATTTCTCCTTTTTGAAGTTATGCACATATAATTACCATATTATGAAACATAATTATGGTACCCTCAGGATTTTTCTGCAGTCTTTACAAGCAACCTGACAAGGAATTGATAAAGTGCAGGAAATAATCCAATCAAACAATTTGCATTCGTTTTATCTCACAATATCAATTTAAGTAAAAAACTATTAAAATATTCTTTTAACACTTTTAACAAATTATTTTACAAAGTGCTTTTTAAGACTTCATAGAAGATCAAATAGCTTTATTTGTCTCTGGGGAAGTGGTCTTCTGAAGACTGGGAAATCTTTTCATAAAGCTATCTAGTACAACATTAAATTTTGTTACTTGAAAAGAGCTCTTTCAAAGCTCATTCTTTTTATATATAAGATTAGGAGTGTTTATTTTCACACTTATCACTTAGTTTATATACACTGAATTTCCTCTATCATTTTTTCAGTTACCTAGGACCATGTCTGCATGTCTTTACAGTGTCAGTTGTTTATGCTACCTTAGTGTTATCAGCAGGCTTTGTAACCTCATTATTTATCTCCATCATTGTGTTGTCATCATGATCATATATGGATCCCATTACAAAAAGGTGTCTATGGGATACATATTTAAGGACAGATACATATTTAAGGACCTCTATATAAGGAAAGAAGAGCCATGTTCAACAGCAGCAAAAGTGGTGTTCATACATGTGGATTTGGGGATTAGAGAGCTCCTCTCTCTCATTCCTTTCAGTACAACCAGACTTTTGAATTTCAGTGGAACTACTCACATGGTTCCCATTTAGCATAGCTTTAAACGTGTCACTGAGCCAGGGCCAGATGACACTTGCAGGGACCAAACCTACAACACTCAATGTTTTTTCAGTCTTGGTTAATTGCCCCAGATGTGACAGTACCTATTACTGTGCAGTTAAAGAACATCCTCTGTTCAATAGTTCAAACTGAAGCATAAGGTGACCAGCAGGTGAGTCCCCCATGTGAGAAGTGTGTCATTTTGGCAGGCTGATGTGCCACCTTCTAAGAATGACACCTCTCACTTTCAAAATACAGGGGGATGGCCAAATTACCAGCTGAGCAGAGATCAGGGCTGAGACACCATTCTTGTCCTGCTGAAGAGATTACTTCATCTTCTAAGTGTGTCATGCAAGCTGCTTTAACTATGAGCTAATTTAAACTTCTTATGCTTTGGCTAAGATTAGTTCATGTAGTGACATTTAAATTTCATTTGCTCGCAGTGATTTTGTTGTGCGGTTTTCAGATAACAGAAATGGCAGATTATGTAAATAGCTGTTTATAAACAGCAGCTTTTTTTCAATCCATTGTTCTGAACATCTTACCCAAATTGCCTCGTACATGTTTCTCATTTTAAATATTATGTCTGTGGCCAGACACTTTGCTTCAACATTTTAAAGTTTCACCCATCTCCTGAGAAGTACACTGTTGAAAGCCAGTTATTTCATCAAACAACAATAACAACAAAAATTCCTGCTCAAAGGGCAAAAGGTATAAACTAGCCATCTGTTACAAGCAGCAGCAACAACACAAAAAAAGTGTGAGAAGGAAATGATAATACTTGAAGTGAGATTGCTAGACATTTCCCAGAAAGCCATATAAATTTCTTTTTCATTACAATACTTGGAAGCCTTTTCCAGTTACGACAATGACAGCTTGGGCTAGGTAGTTAAGTTAAATATTCACACAAGTCCTAGTGTTAAAACTGCAGCTTTCCAGATGTCCTTGATTCCTGTAAGGACAGCACTGTCACACAAGTAGTTTATTAGGGGCTTTGCTGGAGTTGGAAATGCTCTTTCTGCCAAGGGTAGGGCTTTGTAAATCTTACTTAAAAGAAAACCCACAGAGGAATTGCTAAATGTGTTTCTGTCTCACTAATTAGATTCCAAATAGAAAATTAAAAAAAGAAAAAGATGATAAGATGATAAAAGATGAAAAATGGATGATACAAGTGAAAGTCCAAACAAAATGGATGATACAAGTGAAAGTCCAAACAAAAATCCCTCATGCTAAATGTCAGAGGGAAAAGCAAAGCAGCACTTCCAGTTGTTTTCACTGAGGGCAAGATAACAGATTGACTTAAGTCTTGCTTCTCCAGTGGTGGTGAGGGTGTCTTAAGGTGATCATGCTTGATGCATGCTTCCCAGCAGCAGCAGGTGGTACCAGCCCTTCCAGGCATGAAGGCTGCTTTCCTCCACAGGAGCCACACCTGTCTTTGTGCCAGTAGGTTACCCATTGCCCCAGGATTTTGCAAACTCCCTGCTTTTCATATTGCTCTACTCTGCATCTTCCCTTTTTCAGACTGGTGAGTGGTTTTCAGACATACCAAGGTTCAAGCAGGAGCTAGAAGGAAATATTTTTCATGTGGATGGAATGCTGATCCTTGGGGCCAATTGACTATGTTCAACTTTTTGTCTCTCTGGATCAGGCTTTCTGATGCCTGACCTGGAGGAAATCAAAAAGATTTGAATGGTTCAGAGAGGTAGTTCAAAAATGTAGGGGATATGTTTGTTGTAAACAATATAATGTATATATTGCATAAATAAATGGTATGAAGAATAAAGACAAGGTTTCATGAACGGTGAATGTACAAGTACAGCAAAACCATTTAAAGCCAGGGATCATTGATGAATGTATAAATACATGCAACAAAATCTTCTCATTATGTAATGGTTATAAGTAACTATTATTAATGTAGTCCTAGAGTATTTATGGTCATATTTCAATATTCCTTATTAATAAAGACTATCTAAATATTTAGTAAATATGAAGACATGTTTTATTCCCTTTGCACTATGACCTCTGCTATCTATGTGTTTTTGTGTTTTCTTTATAGCTCAGGTAAAAATAAATGGATTCTAGTGTATTTTATTAAATTTTTCATAATTGTTCTTTAAAGTACTTTTCCCTACATTTATGCTTGAAGTAACAAAATTGTACAGACACCACTTAATGGAAGATTCAGGTCAACAAAGCTCAGCTATTCCTAAAACTAAAGCTGTATTGTAGCTCTAAAACAGAATAACTTAGATGTCATTTTATTCTGGGGATGAAAGGGGGGGGGGGGCAGGGGGAAGAAAAAAAGGCTAGGCTGTAATCTGTAAATTGTGACTGTCCACTTAACATGAATCCGACCAGCAGGACTAAATAAGAAAGCATGAGTATGAATAGAGAGGGATGCAAAGAGTTAATCTGAGAGGCATTCAGTTTTATCAGAGATCCATTAAGATAAGGATGTGGATAGAGTACACTTCATAGAGGAGAGCATTTCAACAGCAGCACTAGGAGCTTCCTCCATATTACACTTATTAGCATAACTGACTTTATACCATTACGAGTGTGAGACACTTGTTTTAAACAGTGGTAGCCCTGCAGAATGCATTGGTCAAATCCCGAGGCAGCACAGCTCTCAACAGCTGTTTGGACACTACAGGTCTTGCTGACAAAGCATTAGGGAAAGCTGCCAGCCCCAGTCTGCCCCTCACACACAGGATAAACGCACAGGAGGGAGTCTGCCATGCAGTTTCTGGTTTTCACTTCACAGGATGCTCTTCCTTCTTGAGAGAGTTTAGAAGGCTTAATTGGACCGATACAAGGAAAAAGGTATTTTTTCATAGAGAATCTGGTCAATCAGATAACAGAGTGGGTCAGCAAAGACTTGTAAAACAGGCACAGTCAAGTAAGTGGGATCTTCTGCCTCTTTCTTCCATCAGGAGGAGGAGTTAAAGGATATTACAGACATTGTCTGGTTCTCATCTTCAAAAGTGTGCCTTGTGAAATAGAAGAGAGGGATGAATTCACTGAAGGAGTTTAAGGAGTGGTAGCTGGTGGCAAAGAAAGCAAGAACATTTCTTAGAGAAGTGGAGGGATGGAATACCAAGGTTCATGCTGTGCTTGCAGCTTTTGTGCTGCCCATTATTTGGAGAGTTCCACGTCAATGGGAGTAGAGTGTCCATACTGTTTTGGAGAGGAATATGTAAGCAGGTGAGTGTACCTGCTTTGGACTTCAAACTTTAAAGTGACCAGAGGAGTAAAGCAGTGACAGGTGTGACTGGGAGGCTAGTTCATAACTGTGTTGAAATTATCAACTGCTACCCACTACAATCAAAAGAAGGCTTTGAACTATTTTTAGTGTAATAACTAGCTCCTTCTTTTGATCTTATAGGCCCCCATTTCCCTGATATCACTTCCAATAAGATAATTATCATATAATTTCATAAAGCTATAGAGTTCACTGTGAATCACATTCATTTAATTAAACCATTTAAATTATTTTCTCCATGCTGTTATTTCCCATTGCCATTTCAGAAAATTAAAAAACAAAGTTCAAAAGAATGTTAAAAAATAAACAGAAACACTTAAACTATGATAATTTATTTTTTAAAGTTTTCAAAACTTGCCTAGTCTGTGGTAAGCTGTTATGTCTAAATTACATCATAGTTTTGATACAATTTGAAAGCAAAAAAAGGGCTAAAGTTCAAAGGTGCATTCACTACCAGAAGCATATAGAAATGCTATATTCAATATTAACTTTGGAGAGTCTATCAACATTCTACATTTAGTCCTGAGATTGTTATACTCAATAATTAATCATACATATATATCTTTAAAAGGACTTTTATAGTCAAAACCTCTACGGTTCTATACAAAAATACCGACCTCTTCAAAATTAATTTGTTTTCCTCCCTGAATTATAAAATTGGATCCTACTTGTTTGAAACACTGCCGAAAAACTCTTTCCTAGCTTACCTCAAATATTCTTTAATCTTTCTCTCCCTCCCTTCCTTCCCCTGTCTCTTTCAGAAGGTTGTTTATTTTCTTTGATCTTCTCAAAATGATGGGGACACAAAAGCTCAATTTGGGGATCTGTAAAAGCCTGGCTAATGTGCGCCTCAGACCTTGTGTGGTGATAAGATCTAGAAAGACCTGTCTGGAAGGGGAGAGCGTTGATTGCTTTGGCTCCTTGTAGATAGGCTTTAACAAAAGGAAGAGTTAAGTTCTGTCTTGGTGGGACTCTTTAGTTAAGCACTTCTGCGGATCGTGCCGTGAAGGGGGGTGCCTGGCAGGTCCCGCTCTACTCCTGCCTCACTCAAATCAACACCACGTCCTGTGGAAGCTGAGAATGCCACCCAGATATCTCAAGGGTATAAAGGGACAGAAAAAAATATTGACTGTATCATTTGTTGCTTGCTTCATTAGGGAAAAGTAATGAATTGTTTTGTTATTGTCCTTCAGAGTCATCGTCGTGACTCCCCGCCCCGGCAGCCCTGCCTGAAGAGACTCTGCCTCTTTCGGGGGGATCACAAATTCACCTCCCTCGTTGTTCGCTGAGTGGGAGGAGACGGTATCTAAGTGGGAAGTTGGTACTCCAGGTGTCTCATTTACCAAGAGAAACCAGCTGAGAACTCCACAGGCCAATGCAAATCTCTAAATAAGGCTGTAAATTAGTTGGCTAACCTAATTAGTTAACCTAAATCTAAGTTTAGTTCTGTAAATGCTTTACCCTGATGACTCCTTGACTTTTAGCTGAATGCAAAAATTCTATGAATATTTATGAAGAAAGCATTCAACAGCAGCATTCTTTTTTGATTATTGTGATTTACAGTTTACAGGTTTTTATTCATGTCATGCACAATAGGAGTCATATTAAAAATAACTGGAAGCATAATGCAATTTAGGACTTTAAAACGTTTGATCAGAACTAAAATGAGCAAAAACTTAAAATATTTTGGCTAATTAAAAGTATTGGTAATTAGGGAAATAATTGTCCTGATAATTTGTAAGGCCTTTGTCCATAGTCTTTGTAGATCATTAACTCCACTAAGCTTGGTCAACTTTATTCAGAAATTTATATATTTTCAATAATAAACCCAAGCAATGATCAAGTAATCTAATCACTTGACTTAGTTAACATTTAAAAATATACAAATTCAGCTAGTAATTTTTGCACTGAAATGATTGTTTTGCATTTAAGATAAAGTATGTTCTCTGGAAATATAATTCTAATATAAAGATTACAAATAAAGGAAAATGCACTACAGTACCTTCATGTGCTCTTTCATTGGTGAAACAGAACATCTTTCTCACCATAGTGATTTTTTATTTTCTAAAATAGAATGTGTCTTGTCGCTCAGAAAGTATAATTTAAATATTCCTGGGGAACACTTGCATTTCCTTTCAGTTGATTGTGTATACTTTATTTCCAAAATTAGGCTTACTAAAAAAAAAACAACCCACATATGTAAAATATAGTTCCAACCAATTGCCAATCATTGCTATTCTATTCAGTTCTGATGCTATTTAAGTTAATCTGTCACTCCTACCCTGTATTATTGTAAGAGAACTCCAGCATAAGTCTGGCAGACATGTCAGTTCCCAAGATGGATAGTGTCATAAGTTTTAGTAAAAATTAAGAATTGAAGACGTTACTGAGAGTTTGGGGACAATATTAATTGGCTGTGCAGACATAGTAATTCTTTCAAACTTAAAATATTTCAAAGCAATAGATGTTACCTGGAGCAGCTTGAGCTCTGAGCCTCCTGTCCCGTTCTGCACTAACACTGGAGAGAACCCCCCCACTGCAGCTGGGAAGAGGAAGGGTATTCTGTTCCCCTGTGCCTTATGAACCGGTGTTCTTTAGCAATTCTGAAACTGCAGAGTTAAGTACCACCTTACTGATAAGGCACCATGGTTCCTGGTTACCCTCTAAGTACATGGCCCTGAGACTAGTTAATGGGATGCAGATGTCACCTGCACAACCCCATTATCCTCAGGTGATGCTGGAAGTCACAATGTGCCAGGTATGCTAAAAAGCAGCTGTCAGCTTTGACAACTCTGAGGAATAACTGCCAAGTTTTCTCATACTTTCAATGCACAGGGTAAGCTCCCTGTTCTTTCATGTAATCGCTGAAGAAATTACATAGTGGCAATGTCTTGCTTCTCTGAACCAAAACAGCAGTTTTTTTGACCAGTCCGTCTTAGTTCTGGAACTCAAGCTCTATTCTTTCCAACATGGTTTTCACTAAAAATATATTTTCTGCTAGTTGAATTCAGCCAAATTTCACTGATGCACAAGACACCATGAACTTATACCTCATGTGGTTTATCTATATGGTCTACGAGGTTGTCTATAAAAGCTATTTGCTTGTATAATCCCTGACACCACGGTGTTGTCAGTAGAAAAATTGAGGGCAGAATTGCTTTTACTATTGGGAACTTACATAATATGGGAAAATGCAGAAGTCATGCTAAAGCCCCACTGATGTTCTCTGAAATGTGCTGGTGCTTTATTGCTGACTAAAGGAATGACAGTTTTCTTCTGTCCCCTGAGTAAGCAGATGGGCCTCTGAATACCAAAAAGAACAGATTACTTAGATTTAAAAGAGACTTTGGTGAATAAAAAGGTATTACAGCACAGCTTGATAGAGCTTCAAGTGGAAAGGAGACGGAGAATGTATTTGTCATATGAGCATTTCTGAGTTATACGACCCCTTAGGCAGTGCTAACAGGGAGGAAAATGAGTAGGGCTTCCTTTTGTGCACCCTTTCCAGATTAAGAAATGCAAAGGCAGTGCAGCATATCTCTCATGGCAGAGCCTCGTTGGTGGCTACACATTAAAGAAATGCTGTTTGCAGTACTGAGTTCTCTAGTTTAACCTCGTGGTGTCTGCTGGTGTCAATGTTTTATTACAGCTGTTAGGACTACAATCACTTCCTTTCTTCCCAGCCTCATTATTGTTTGAGAGATGTGGTGGGAGGAAATACAAAATGAAACGTTGTTTTCGTGCTTTGCACTTGACACACGTGCTGTTGCACAAGGTTGCTGGCTGGTGGAAAGACTGACACTATTTTTAAAAGTCCCTGTTCTGTCATGAATTCTTTCTGAGATAGGATGAGCAGCTGTCTGGCCCTGGCAGCATTTCTAAGGATTTGGGAGCACAAGGTAAAGCAGAAGTTGAACAGTTGGGATTAGTTTTTGTGCTGAACCATCAGCTTCTGAGACACAGGCAAGTCTTTCTTTAAGGCACTCCTGCTCTCATCCTCCTACCCATTTGTGGTAAATGTCACCCCTGGTAAACCTTCATTCACAAATACCTTTGGTATCTCTAAACTCTGTAATCTAGAAGAAGAAATCACATAATAATAATGGTTGCATTTCATATAGAAAATGAAATGCCATGAGGAGCTATCCAACATGGACTGCATCTTATCTGAAGCTTGGTAGCTTGTCTCTGACATGAGCTGTGCAACAGCCTCGACAGAAAAGCCAAGGCATGCAGCCATTGGCAGGCAGAGGCTCATGTTTCCTCCACCAGTCAAGACTTGCCCAAACTGCCTGAAAACAGAGACTGGATAAAACTTCAGGGATAAAGTTTAACATCCCTTCCCACATATCTATTTTTTTTCTGATGACATTTCTGGGTATTACTGCAAATAATGCTTACGTTGTATTTAAATGCTTTGTCCTGCTGCCTGAATCAGAGATGCTTTCAGATCAGGGCTGATGAGGCTGGCACAATGAGAATAACCAGTCCTTGATAAGGGAGGGTCAGAGAGACAGGGCAGGGCAGTCTTTTAAAATGGGAAAATTCTTGCTAGTTTCTACAGATGAAAAACACAGGCTCTGTAACCATAGAAACATGCTGGGCCAAGGATAATGGTGAACTTCTGATGAATTTCCTTTGTTTAGAATAAAATGCTGTTTTGAGGAAGAGATATAGTGTAGATAACGTGACATGGTAACAGTGCTTTGCTTTCTGTACTTCCTTCCCCTCTTAGGTCTTGGAATACTTTAGATAGCTCTTATTATTTCATTTTACAGTAAGAGAAAGAGAGACCTGGAGAAGCAAAGCTGATTTCCCCCAAGCCTCATTGCAGAAACAGGAATAAAACCCAAATCTTCTCAGGTTAATCAGGGTTGAACTAATAGTAAGAACTAAAGTGCTTGCAAGTAGCTTTTTGAGTGATCCAGCAAAAGTTACATGAGATGTGACATGCTCTCCTAACAGGTGCCACACTGAGCCTTGCTCTTGGGTTACATCTGTAAAATGGGAGATGTGTTATACACATCTGACTAGCAGCAATGATGTATCCAAACTCTGGACAGTTTCTTTGATTTCTTGCCTAAGCTATAGGCTTCATTTTCTGCCTCTGTGACTCCTTTGCTTTTGATTTCCAATATATATAGCTATACCTGGACTAATTTGATATCCCCCCCCACATGATTAACAGCATGGAGATACAGCCTGCATCTTTCACTCTGTCCAAGACACCAAAAGACATGCTATAAAGTCAAGATGTGCAAGTTTCCAGTATTTTTTGGGGGTAGTAAATCCTAAATATTCACTGAGGGTTTAGGATAATACTCCATTCTCCCTTACAAGTAATAAATCCCACTGACATTTTTTTGGGGGGGGATGAATGAGGACAAAATTTGTCAATAGAAAATTGTTAACAGGAACACAGTGAGCTAGTCTGGGGAAGATGGGGAGATTTGTACAAAGCTGGCCAGTCTTGCAGTCAGTTGCCTTACATATTGATGTGAAGTAAAATTCTAGTCATGGCAAAACAAACCAGATAACAGCCTTAGTGAGTAGTGGAGATCATATACTGCAATGGTAGAAAATAAATGGAACACAAATGTGTTGCCTGGAATTATTTGCCAGGAATTTGATCCGTATCCAGTTTCTGAAAATACCAGCAGTGCAGAGGCATTTGGTATCCAAATCCGTAATAATTGCATTTAATCTGTGCAAGAAATTCTTTCTGTGAAAGAAAATGTTGATCAGTGTAAGAATGTAAACAGTCCCCCTCCCAAGATCAAAGAATCTGTATATATGCATAAATATCAAGGGTACTCATCAAACATCCATATATTTGACATAGGATAGGATAATTAGTAATTCATGATACAGCAATTACAGAAGTAAACAACGACTTTAGATCCCACAATAAGTAGCCTTTCAGCCAGTGAAGAAACTAATTTTTCATGCTTCCAGGTTAGAAATGAGACTTTTTACTTTGGAAGCCCTTTTGATTTTGATCATACAAAAATTCTGTCCTGTGGAGGCATTTATAAAGCCAAAGGACATATTTACAGAAAAAATATCTAAGCTCTTATATAGCCACGGGGAATGCATTTTTATCTCCACTCTACAGGACTCTCTTGAGGGCCTTATGAAGTACAATTGAGATGAAAAGGAACCATCTGAACCCTAGAAAAGCTAATATCACAACATTATAAAATTAGGCACTACCACTAGGATAATTTGGAGGGTCAAACTAGAGCCACTATTGCTTGCAATGTAGTCAGGGAAAAAAGTTCTGTTATGAAGATGATTTAGTGGTGAGTGACTTGAACTGGCTCTTAAAATAGACTACAGAAACTCCCTTTGCAAGCTGCTCAGAGCTAATCAATAGAGGAATGAGTACAGGCTTATCCAAATTCCTTTTTCTCCTTAGTAAAAGCATGAATTGGGCTTGTTCATGTGATGCTTCCAGCCACTTGGTAGTATTTGGTAGTCTGATGGTTGCAGCATTCTTGTAAAGGTTATGGGTTTGAATCCCATCAAATTCTGGAGGGAATGAAACCCTGTATGTTACTTTCCTGGATAGTAGCACTCAGAAGGATCCAACTGTGTATGTCATTGCCACCTCTCTATTTGCTTTGACTCTGAGAGATAACTGCCTTCTGTAGCACTTGGTTTCAGTGGGGAGGGTGTCTCCATGATGTTAATGTCAGGTGATGGAACTTTCAGAGCCAAAATACTTGGTGATTTTTAGATCTTAGTAGCATCTCAGTTTGAATAATTTGAATTTAAGTACTGCATTATGCCTTATGGCCATTTAAAACACTGTCTTGAAGGGGTGGCTTTTTTTTCTGTCTCATACTTAACCTCTCTGGTTTCTTATTACTTTGTTAGATTCTCTTTAAGTGTCACTGTTGCTGAAATGATTAATAACTCAAAAATCAAATAGAATTTCAAACATTTTTGTCATATCCAGCCTGTAAGTGGAGCTCATGTGTGTCAGCCCATTAGAATTATATGCAATGCATTCTGCTTTTCTTTTGGTGTTAAACAGCTGGATTCTGCCTCTTGGAAGAAACAGAATTATTATTTTTTAAAACTAGGTATGCCTGTCACACTCTCTTTGAAATGCTAATGGCAATAGAACTGAGAATTCATTTTCTATTCTGACAGGCAAATGATTAAATCTGCCTTTCTATCCATCTTCAGACTCTGTTTGAGCTGTCCAGTAGCCATGATACTTTGGCAATGAAATTAGATTTTACAGGAGACATATGATCATGGGAGGAGGTTTTTGGTTTTTTTTTCTGTTCAGACACACATGTTAAACTTTACACAGTAAAAAAAAAAAAAGCATTGGCTGTGGAGTATTACATGTAGCAATGTAGGAGGCTGGTTAAGTTTTCTGTGATGAAAGAGTTAAACTTCTGTAAATAAAGTGCTGTTTATTTTCTCTCAGGCATGAAAATATCTCCCAGTCTTTTCTTTGTAAGGTCTGTGAACATGTAGTTCTCAGTGTACATCAGATACTCAGTCCACTCTAACCCAGCATTTTGGCTCAAAGACCACATTTCCTCAGGATTGCAAATCTTTTCTATTGCTTTCTAAGAAGATTTGTTTGCTTTTGTATAATGTCTGGAGTTCTGGGAATGGTTTTCAAAAGCAAATTCATCTTTTAATAAGGAACATAAACACCTGATGCAAAATTTCAAACATCCTATTTAAAAATAAACTGTTCATTAGAATGTTTCTCCTATAAAGTGCCATGTGAGACCATTTAAATTCTGCAGAACTACACTTTAATTTGTGCCAGAGGAGGGAATTCCTCCTGTGAAGATGATGCAAGGAGAAAGAAGAATCTTGTTTGAAAAACTAAGCTTGTCCCTTTCAATATTAAGAGTAACACCTCATCGAAAATGTAAATTAATTGAAGGCAGTTGCTATCAGTTTAGAAATGCCATGTATGTGTGTGGCAGGCAGAAAGGGAGCAACAAGGTATAATTCATTCTCAGAAACAGGTCTGGAGGGGGCCAAATAGACTAAGTAGATTGACTTCCTTGTCATTTCCCCCTGACTTTACCCAGTAAAAGCCCACCAAAAAAAAATATCAAGCTCTATAACAAATTTAAGACTTCGATATAAAAGACATAACATTGCAAAAAATAAGAGTGAGAGGGAAAGAGTTTATGGGAGCTCAAATACATTTTCCTGTTAGCCTTCCATCATCTCAGTCTACTTGGCACATATCTGCTGGAAATGTAAGTAACTGTATTTTAAATACAGGGGTTTTAAATACAATTTATTCTGTTTAAAAGTATAGACCAGTAATAATTTCTATGCTTTTCTTATGCATTCACAGCTACAAGAAGCCATGCTTTATTTAGAAGTTTATAGGAATAATCTTTTGATAGCAGAAAGCTAAATGACAGCCATGGCACTGAGAATTTTCTACAGATTTTTTTTTCCAAGAAACCTTTCAGATTGGTGACTTACTTTGCATTATTTTTTAGCTACCTGAAATTTCGCCGCAGTTGTGTCTCCTTATATCTTGCAAATGTGAAAATATGATGTCTGGAGTACTTAGTGACTGATGCATCTCTGGTATAAGCCTGATAAATCATCATCAGGAGGTGCCTCTTTTTATTCCTCAACTAGAAATGGAACCTAACATCAGATAAAGCTTAGGAATCCTACTTAGAGATATCACCAAAAAATGAAGTAAACTTAACCCCGATTGAACAGGTTCATGAAAACTGCTTTTTATGTGTGGAACTCTGATACACAGTACATCCTCCAAGTTGAGTTCTTCAAAGGGTCTTCTGAGATCAGCAGGGTATTCACCTTTAGTAGCTTAGTCCACGGTGATCCAAACTGCCATGCACTAGTATAAAAACCTTGAAATTTGGAATTGATAAAGTCATAAATTGTAAAGGTTCTAGTGATCAGTCTGGCATTCCTGTTTTTCAGTATGTTCTTTGGGGTTTTTTTTTATTGTTTTGTTTTGAGAAAAAGTACTGCCAAACTTTTCTTTGAACATTTTAAACCCAAGAATGTTTTTGTAATATCAAAAGAATTTCCTTTCCACGCTCACGATAAACAGCTAGCATCTTGAAAAGTTTTGGCACAGTGATGATCATCTTTGTGTTTGTTAGTTTGTGTCAATCAAAATATACTGTTCCAATTAACTCTGATTGTTTTTTAGATATCGATTCATTTTTAGAACCTCTCTTGTTAAATGACGAAGCTAAATATAGATTCAAACTGAGAAACAACAATTTGTCTATTTATAAAAGAATCTGGATCAAAAAATGGAAGTACTGTTTTTCTCAATGTATAATTTTCAATAAATTGTTACTTTTCTGAAAACAAAGCATATAATCCCAAAAATACCCAACCAGTTTCACTGACTGTCTTATTTTCCAGTACACAGGTGTGTGACATCCTGTTCTGAGCTGGAGATAGTGAGAAAGATCTTTTCTACTCCTCTGCCTTTGATGGTCCAAACAAAGGCTGTATGATAGTAATGGACACTGACTCTTTACATGATGTCAACCTACCCTGTGAGGATGTACTGCCTGCTAACCAACTGAGTAAAAGGGAAAGTAGAGTAGAAAATAAGAATAAATGGTCTCACTAGCTGCAGAAATAAGAATCATACAGAAGGAATGCAGAGAGAACAAGAATCTTGTGATCAGTCAGATACAATATAATTATTTTCATAACTGCAGGTGCTTGCCTTTCCCATTCTCAAGTAGGTAGATACACACAACAGACTTAGAGGAGGCATAAATATAGGATAAATCTAAACTAATCTAGCTAGGCTTCATTAGATAGGCAAAGAGACACATTGTCTTATAATGCCTCCAATTTCCTGAGATTTTTATAGGCAAGAACTACTTGGGAAGTAACATTTATTTGAAGCATCGATAGCTGTGGATTGAACTGTGGTCTCATGGATATCAAGAATGCATTTTTCTGGCCTGATGGTTGTACCCCAGAGGACAACTTTAGGTTATTTAACAGCTTGACCCTTGAAGATAAATTAATTTGATCCTTTATATACTACTCTGTGGGAAGTTTGCAAGAAATTTAGCAAACACAATGATAAAAGCTTTATAAATTAAATTAGAGATACGTAGATAAGATAGCCTTGCTATAACTTTAGCAGATGCAACAAGACAATTTCAAGGGCAGAAATAATAGTGTTTAAGCAGTATCTGTGGCCATATATGCCAAGAGAAAAAGGAAAAAGACCTGACAGGGAATATACTCTGCAAAGGCTCTTATCATCAATTGTCTCTTACCAGTCAAAGTAAACGTTATGCAGAAATGGGCCCCTACCCTAAAGCTGGCTTGGTCTATTCAGGTTCAGACCTCATTTCAGGATGAGTACTATTCAGGGCAAAAAAATTAGCTTCACAACACAAATTTCACTAGCTAGTTTTTCACAGGGGAACTATGTCTTCTTTAGTTCAGTAAACTGGATTATTTCCTGCCTCTTATCTCCCTACAAATTTTAGAAGAGCAAAAGCTATAACCAACCTGGAAAGCTATCAAAACAAAAGACCATCTGCAAAACTCCTTAGCTCCTTTGTTTCCTATCTTATGTGAAGTTTGAAGTTCGTTAATCATTAGCAAAGGTTAAGTATGTTTTTGTTACTTAGCAACCAGGATTAGTTCTTAAACTTTTGTTTCAAATTTTATCATGTATTTATCCATGTTTTTCTTGACTCCATTTCTGCTCACTGGAATTCAAACTCAAGAAAGTTTGAATGCAGCCAGACATCTGATTCTTGATCTTTGCTCCTTCTCTGAACAGGAATTTACATCCAGAAAAACAGAAAAATACCTAAAGGGTGGGACATGTGCATGGAAGGGACTTAATTCTAGGAGGGTGCCACAGATATGTCCCCAGATGGGTACCAACTTGAAGCATAAGCAATTCCTGTTTCTCCATGGATGTTTTTATTCCAGTATTTATTTGCATGGTCTTTTGGTTATTCAGACCCAGAAAGCTCACTTCAAACTTTTAATATGCTTGTGTTTCCCTTCTACATAAAAAATAACAACATTTTCTAATTTTTAGTCATGAGATGAAATGCATTTTCCACATTTTTCCAAAGTTACTTTCAGAAACAGCAACTGGCATTTCCTTAAAAAAAAAAAAAAAAAAAAAAGGAGGAGGAGAAAGAAAACTATCCCTGAGCTGACAGAATGCAACAGTAGGAGGCAAGCATTCAGCTGGCAGTTACTTACTTCCTGGCATGCAATTTTAATTAAGGAGTCAGCATGTCTACTACACAGGCCCACAGGAGGCAGTAACTAAAAATGACTGGGAAAATGTCCATGATTAAAAGGTAGGAGAAAGAAACAATGACAGTGTATTTCAGGAAGCTAATTGAATATGTTCATCCCTACTTTTCTCTAGATAAGTGTTATTTCCAAAGGAAAAACAAGCACAAATTGCTGTACACAGAATGCACAGGAATACCTATTTTGCAGTGTGTAGTCAGAGTTTCACTATTGAGCAAAGATAATTCAAAGACAGAATCTTATTTTTTTTTCCCCTCAGGTAAGCCTTCATTTGCAACAGTTTTCAGATCTATGCAATAAGATTTCATATTTCTTTTTATGCTAGGGACATTGCATTCACAGCAATTATGCCTTTCACCAAGCAGTTGAACTTAAGAAGCAGAAATGACCTGCTGAAGAGTCATGTTCTGAGCTATCCATTTTTATTTTTAAACTGAAGCCAGGCCAGAAATCCTTCTTTCCTGAGACCATAGCTATAGTGATTACCTAGCTAAGTAAGTCAGCAAGTAAATTGCTTTAAATCACTTCCAGTAATTTTTCATAAATACATTTTTTCCCCAGTATGATGATTTTTCTTCTTCACTCAGAGCCAATCATCAGGACATAGAGGCTGATTCATATCCTGTACTTTCAACAACCATTATTAATCATACAAATCTCTTTCCAAAGAGGTACTGTGAAAACCTGCATTGAACACTCATTGTTGGCTCTTACTTTTTCCACTGGTAAATATTCAAATTTAACACTGAGGAATAGAAAGGAAGGAGCTCATGCACCTGCCTTGTTTTATATCTATACACATCAATCTGAAAAGCTGGGACTAAAAATAATTTGTGAAGGAAAAGGAAATTAATGTGATATGACTTAAAATTAGAGCTGTGGGTTCTGTGGAGAAAAGAAGTGGTCAGTTAATCTCAGTCTTTCTGTCTTTCTGTCACTTTCAGTTATTAAGATCTCTTTGGCTAGCAGGTACATAATTTATGCTTATGCTTAAATAAATTGCTGCATGAATGTTAGAGAAGTACAATGAAGTCAGATGACAGGATCAAAAAATCTTCCAAACTTTTGCTGTTGTTGCTTTTTAAAAGAGCAATTTAATGGGTTCATTATGGGGCGAAAAATTACTTCTGAGAGAATGGAACTTGGGATGAAACATTGAACAATCAGTAATGACTTTTCCCTCCTTCAGCTGCACTGCCTTTATGAATGTGGATTGATGGGATAGTGTTCAGAGCAAGCTGGCACCAGGGTATGAGTTGTGTGAGGCCATACACAGCTCTGTGTGTTCTGTTCCTTAGCAGCCCTGGAGACCATATCAAAAAGATTCTAATGTCATTACTTAAGGTTTTGATGTCTTGCTCATATGAACAAAATTAATGAGAATGTTGGATGGGGTTTTTTTCTTTTCTTTTTGTCTTAAGCTAACCGACAGGGAGAAAATTTATTTTCTTTTTACTGAGCAGAGGAGAAAATATCCTTGATTTTTTTTTTTTCTCATAACCCTGAGAAATCCAGACACTGATATAACAGCCTGAAGATTTCTGTAATTTAACCAACTGACAATGATAACTTCAGGAGCCATAGGCTCCCTGAAAATTGCCATAGTTTACTGACTGTCAGTTGCTTCTCCTACCTGTCTTAAACTACAAAATGCCCTAAAGGAATTGCAGAAAGGGACAAATAAAGATCCAGTAATAAGCCCTGTATCACTGTGTTGTTCCAGGAAAGTATTTCTAGCCAAGAAATGGAGAAGGCAATAACCAGTAGCTCTAGGGCTTTTGTTCTCAGGCCACAGCCATACCTGTTATTATTAATGTGTCAGGATTTGCACAGCCTGGCCATCCTCTGCAGCCTGCTGGCACCTGTGGGGAACTTTGGGTTGATGACATCTGTCACCAGGTTTAACCAGCTGATATTTCGTGGCTCTTTGTGATAAATAGCTTGAGGCACTATTTTGAAGCAGGCTAAATTTTTAGCCATTTTACTGTTAAACATCTTAGCCAAAGCACCCTCTTGCCAGTCTCTCTTTCTTACCTCTGTCAGGAACCATTTCAGAGAGCTGAATCTGTGCTCTGCTAAGTCAAATGACTCTTCTGGAGACTGCTCTCTCTCTCCCTCTCAAGTGGAAAGAGAATCCAGGCAAGTGGATAAATTGAAACACCTATGCTGTAAATGGCTATAATGTAAGCAACCATTACTTTAAAGGTGAAATTTTTTATCTTGTACATGTAAAGAAGGGGCCAAATGTCAAAATGATGCCATAAAACTGCTTTTAATAAACTCAGTTAAAACCAATAGCATGTGTAGAGTCTCTATCATTTTATATGACACCATGAAAAAGTTTTCTAGATGAAATAAAACTAACTTCAGGCAGTTTTCATTTGCAACAGAAGAACTGATTCAATGATCACTATATTGCAGCCAGCACAGTTCCTGGCTGCATGGCAGGAATGATATTTCTGTTTGGATGAGCTGTTCTTGATTAATTTATATGTGATAGAAAGCTCAGGTAGGCATCAGTGAATAGTTACACTGTGATTGCACATTCACATTCAGATGTTCATATACAAGTTCATTTGTTGCATTTAAAAGATAGCAACATATGGACAATGCTTTCTCCTGGGAGGGCTGCAGGAAGAAATCCAGGTCTTCTTGGCCCTTGATGGAGGCAGAGGTCATGTCCCCTGTTAGCTCCCAAATACTCCTCTGTCCTCTGCAGATACCATGTACATACAGCAGAAACATTAGGGAAGGGAAAAGAGCCCAGGTTTTGTGATACTGAAAATGGGAAGAGTTGGATGAGAAAGAAAATAAAATTTGGAGAGTATGAAGCACATGAAACAAAAGCCAAGTCCTGTCTCTGAGGCAGCATTAGGATTCTGTAGAAGCCTGTGAGCTGGAGGAGAGCCCCATTAAATGCACTGCTGGTGATGGACATCCAGAAGGGCTCAGAGAAGACTTCCCAGTAGTCTGTATATTGATTTTGTATTTAAAACATGCTCACAATATTAATGGAATTGCAAGGAAAATAGTCCTTGGCAAACTTTAGTGGCCTTTAGGACTTTCCTAATGTATAAGCAATCTAGACTTTTAAATTTACAGAATTTAAAGTGAATATGCAAGTTATTTGTTCCTCTTCCAAATATGGTGTCACCCTTATCTCCAATTTGACTCTGTTAAAATATCCTTTTCAAGGTTATTCCTTGATTTTAAATGAACTTCCTTGTTTACTTCAAATTGGTTTCCCAAACTTCCTACCATAAACCAGACTATTTTGGGGGTGTATAACAGCAACACATATCTGCCTCTGGACTCTGGTCATTAAATATTTAAATATTCAGGTTATTTTTGGTTTAGAGTATTGCTTGTATGAAGTATGTAAGCAGCCCAGATGCTGGACAAGAACAGAAACAAAATCAAAACACACATGCAGGACAGGGAGTCACAGAAACTGGAAAGCAGGAAAATGCCTCTGTCCATCATTTAACAGTTTTTTGATAGGTTTAAAAAAAAACCAACCCAAAACAAACAACCTCATCACATCATTTTTCCCCTTACTTACATAGCTGCAGTCTCTGTGACTGTAAGGAAAGCAAAAACAACACAGTGAGATGGTTTTGAAGCATTAAATGTTTTCACTGCTAATGAAAGAGAATATATCTTTTTACAGGTACTTACAATGGGGTCTTTTAAAGCATTCATCCTGACAGGTAGCTGATTCCCTACAAGACAGGTGAAATTTAAAAGAACAAATGTCATGGTCTTTGGAATAAATCTATTCATAATAAATAGAAATGGAACACTTGGGGAGATTCCCAAATATGATGAACAAATTAAGATACTCTTGGGTATATCCAATTTATGTTATCTGTAAATTTTAACTATGCAACTGCAGCATTAAAAGCTCAATGGACTTTGTCTTGCCTGGTATCATTGGCTGCTATCCAGTAAAGCACTTACACAATGCTAATTTTAAGGACACAATGCCATGCTTTCAAACCAGAGTACCCAGCAGTGTGTTGGAACAAACCAGTGATAAGCACTTTGACAAATCCTGAAACAAATACTGTTTCTTAAAGACAGCTGTATGTAGTTGATTCAAGAATATTATTTTACCAGTAATTTTGAAAATTCACCTAGAGTTGTTTGGGGTTTTTTTCCATATGTTTTCAGTGCTAAACACAGTTAGCAGAATCATTGATCTCTCTTCAGTCTAGCATCCAGATAAATAATAATTCACTTCTTTTGAATCTTTATTTGAAAAAAAGAATGGGGGAAAAAGGAATCCTAATGTGCATTTCAGTGATGTCAATTTTTTGTTGCTGAAATATAGCTATAGCTTATCAGATCAGGGTTCCTGGAGATTCTGTCTGTGAATATATGTTTAGTTCTTTCACCTTGTTATGAACATGTTATTAGATTTTCACATCTGTCATTTACCTACCTTAAATGCCAGCAGTGGCTTTTTCCTCTCCCTACTGCTTGTGAAGTAAAGCGATACTTTTCTCATCCAGTTTCAATCCAAATGCCTAGAATAACTGCAAAAATGCACTTTCACAAAACTTGAATTTATTTCCAGCAAAATGAATTATTTATAATATCTTCCTTGAGGTGAACACAGAACAATGAAAGAACCAAGAGCCATCCTCTTTCCAATCATCATCCAACCCATGGGTAATAAGAGTTGTTAGTGCATTAAGGAGTAAACACCTATCTCCAGAATGTTAAGGGCAGACAGAACAGATTGTTTGTTTAGAATTCACCTTTTGGCTTTTAGTTCTTTAAGTCACATTAATAGTATTTCCACTGAGTGGCTGACCACATAGCACAATCTTAAATTCATTGAGAACAGTAATTCTTCCTATAGTACGAAGACACTGATTTGTCACAAGGTTGACTATTCATTTAAACAACATTCTAGTAATAAACTGTATGTATTAACAGAACTCTGTCTTACTTGACCACCTGTGAGACCCTTTCAAATGGCTATTTTTACAATGGACAAGTTCTTTTGGTTCTATGTTTTCAAGGAATGTTTCAAGAAGATGGAGTCTTCAATAAGTTATAACTCTTTGTTTTGATCTCCACATGCTATAACACTCCTGTCTGTGTGTGGGATTTGCCCTGATACCAGTGGCCTGGTTGTGGGTCACACCAAAGGCAAACCAGCAATAACTGAACAAATGGTTATTATGGCTGTTGGAAATTTGAGATTTATTCAATTTGTGCATTTTTGTCTAACGAAGCATTCCTATTGGTTTTGTGGGGATTTGAATAAGTTTGGCCAAAACCTAATCCAGTCTCCTGAGGTATTTCTAGACAATTGCATCATCTTTTGTCTATGCATTTGAATATTTTCAGGATAAAAGGAGTGTGACAATATAAGGAAAGGATTGGATTGGGTTTTTTTAATAAAAAGCATCTGGAAAGTGGAGTAGCTAGGAAAGCCAGCCAGACAGTACAAAGTTTAGAAAACTCTTTGGTTTAGATACAAAAATTCAGTTGTGACCAGTTGCTCAATGCATGGGAATTATTAAGGCTATAGGAAGCAAGCCAGATAGAAAAAGAACAAATAAAAGAACATTTGGGTATGTACAGTGTACTCAGACCAGGGATAACTCATCAAATTTGCCCTCTTAAGTACTGAAACAGTTTCTGAATAATCAACACTCGTTTGTGAGACCTCACAGCAGATGGTGAGATCTGTCAGGAGTAAAGAAAGATCAGCTGAATGTGTCAAGCTCACTGTGATATCCAGAAATCTACTGAAACAAGTTATTAGTTATTAAATAATAAATTGTAAATATTTAGAGGATAATAACTCTGTAAGAAACAACCAACACTAATTTGTCAACACAAATCATGTCAAAAATGTAATTCCTTCTCTGACTACCCAGTGACTTTGACTGATCTACTGGATGAAGAAGCAATAAAATAATGTATCTTGGTTTTAGAAAAGATTTTGTTGTATTACATTCTCTTAAGTAAATTTGGGTGATATGGCCTTCAAGAAAAGTATATAGTGTATGTACTAACCTGCACTCAAAAAACAGTGGTCGCTTGCCAAAAAGAAGTGGAATAATATCTACAATAAGTTACCTTGAAGAAATTATGGTTCCAGGGATCCAGTAGTGTTACATTAATCTGTGAATTAGATCATGTGTAATTGAATGATAAAATCTGCAGATAACAAAACTGTTTTATGGGCTGTGAGCTGTTCAAAGAGAGTTTTATAATCCAAAACAGTATTGAGGCCTGACATGGAATGGTTCCAGGGATGGGGCCTTTACCACCTCTCTGAGAAACCTGTTCCAGTGCTTCACCACCTTCATTGTAAAAAAAAAAATGCTTACTTCTAACTAATCTAAATCTACCCTCTTGTAGTTTAAAACCAATATCCCTTGTCCTGTCCTAGTAGGCCCTGCTGAGGAGATTGTCCCCATCTTCTAATAGGCCCCCTTTAAGTGCTGAAAGACCACAATAAGGTGTCCCCAGAGAGACCAGGAACATGCAGAAACATCTTAGTTGTTTAGGCTAGAAAGCAGAAGTCTGAGTAAGGAACAGAATGGCAGCAGTTAAGTGTTAAAAACAGACAAGAAAATAATCCTTTATGGGGACCAATTATCAATTGTTCACTGTGTCCTCTGGTGCTAGCTGAGATGTGTCTAATTGAATTGAAAAAAATTAGATTATACATCAGGCATTAGAATCCGTATGGTACAACTTTTGTAACATGCTATCCAAAGTCTATTTTCTTGAATGGTTCAGTAGATGAACTTGGCATTTTTCTGACTGCTGATTTCTTTTCTCAGTAGCTATTGATTTTTATCTTTAGTAGTACCCCCTGAAGTTGTCAATAGCAGCATTTACCACCTGTAAATGCTCATATGTTAACCAAATTCAGCCATTTAATTTTACACTTTTTGTTTTGTTTTGTTTTGCAAGTATTGTTAATACAATTTTCATTACTGTCTTGGCTTTAATAAAAATTGCAAAGAAATATTTCCACTTTGAATTTCTAGTAATAGATAGCTACAAAAATGCTCTGCTGTTTATATGCTTTGAGGTCTTTGTAGCCACAGGAAAAAAAAACAAACCAAAACAAAAAATAAACCAACAAAACAAACATGAAAAATAAAATTCCTCATTCTAATCAATCTTTAGCTATTTTCACAATTAAGAAAGAAGTCAATATAATGCTGGCAATTAATTGCTTGCTCCTGCTGAGATGCATCATTTTATCCTAGAGGAGCGTGTATCTTGGGAAACAGTTCTATTTAATTTGTACCATAATCAAGTGATGTGATTTTATTTATGTAGGAAAAGTGTATGAATTTTATTCAAATGGATTTCAGCAGGATGTGGCTCACAGCCTTGGGTAATCAACCTGAAAAGGCTTACAACTATTCTTATGAGTAAAATGAGTGTGATTTTCTTTAGCTATGATCCACCACTATATAGTTCAAAACTTCCATTAATGTTGTCTGTCACCAAGAGGTTTTTTACATTCATTTTCTTTGCAAAGCTAAAAGACACTCAAAATTTTGCTAAGGCCAAACATAATACAGTAGCTAGCAGTAACAGGTGCTATTGGTTTTTTTTAGTATTTTTTAACTTTCCTGCTGACACTTGTCAGGAAAATGCCTCAATGGTTTCAAATCAGATATTTCTTGACATTTCTCAGATAAGGACAAGGAAGAACACCTAAGATGTGCTTGGGGGAGATTCATTCTGGATGCTGTTGCAGAAGCTGAATCAAGATGAGAACACCTACTTGGACTGCAGGCTGCTTCTCATGGTATCTATTGTCAGAAAACAATCTCCAGAGCTCTCTGAAGAGGTGTGCTCCCAGGTAACAGAGCAAGGTCCATGGAGAGAAGCTGGGCTAGGCTCACATTTAGCTAACTTTGGTTCTGACAGTTTGAGGGAGCACTAGAGACAACAGACCTCTTTGTCTGGACCAAGATCATCTGTCCATTGCTGTGCATAGCCTTTGAGAGGAATCAGAACAGATGGGACCTTCCATCTTCGATTAGCTAGGAAGAGGCTTAGATTTCTGGTGATTTAGTCACATCATGGCTGTGTAGCTGAAGCAGAAAATTCCTACGCACCTGGCAACTTCATTGACCTTGTCATCATAATGAGTAACACAACAGTTTTTTTTCAATGGGATCTGTAAAATCATCCTTGAAGTGCAATACATCTTGAGAGTGAGGGGGTAAGTGTCTGTAGGAGGGCACTGGAAGTTCATCCCTAATTATAAGGCTTTTGTCATAATCCACTATTATGTGAAGGGTACTTCACACCTGAGATTTTCAAGAGTGGTGTTCAGTATTGCCTAATCCATGAAATCAATAATTGCTAAAAATGTGCAGTGCAACTAGGAAAGGGTTAATGGCTTATTGAAATTGAAGAATTGTTCTTAATGGTTGCAAAACTCCATCTGCTTTCACAGTGTGAACAGGGAAAATTATGGTACTATCTATACCATCCATTTCCTTCTCTTCTGATGCATTATAATAGCATCCAAAGAAAGAAAGAAAGAACCAGCACATGGTTTTCTATATTATGCAAACTGAACTTTTCAAATTCATGAAGGTTGTCAGCAAAAGTTGTCAGTCTTGTACATGGATCATTACCAGTTTTGAAAGGTGATACTAAGAACTGCAGATTGTAGGTAAGATGCTTTCTCTCCCTCTGTCCTTTCCTTCTTCCCTGCTCCCTTACCCTTCTCATTTGTATTATCTTTTTCTCTTTTCTTCCTTTTATTTCTTTGCAATAAGAGGCAGAGTTTTGGAAGACAACATAAAAGTTTGACAAAGAAAAACTGTTCAGCAAAATCATATAGAATAGAAGAAATTGCTTTTGCCATTTGTTATGCATTCAATCAAGTGCTACAATAAACAAGAGACTTTTATACTATTTTATACTGCTTACTTGTGCTAAGACAAATAGTAAAAAACTATAAAATGTTTGTGGCTTAGTCACAAGTCTGGAATGCTTATATTTTGTAGCTTTAGCATAAAATGTATAGTATACATGTATATTGCTAGCTGCAATCATGATGTGCACATGTAAGGATGGACATGAAATAGCATGAGTTAACAATTTTCAGGTTGAAGAACAACTTATGTCAGTGATGTTCTGTGTAGTGGTAAAGGCTGAGCCTCTTAGCCTGAAAAATCACAATGAATCTTTTGTTAAAGCCCGTTTACAATAAAAATATTATGGTTTGTTTTTAAAGAAAAACATCCAGCCTATAGGTCCAACTTCTGTGTTTTAACATAGGCTTTGAACTCCTCTTTTTTCATGCTTACTGACCAAGTAGCCTATAACCAAAGAAATGATCTGCAAATCTGACTGCTTGCTTAGTCCTGGAAATATTAAATTGCTCTCTCATGCTGTTCAGATTGATTCATATTAGGGATCTCTGAATATCACTGCACCTATATATCTCTGTGGGGTGTGAGACCAAAAGCCAGCTACAGCAATACATTCTCACCCTTAGTTACTCCCAATGAAGGTCTCTTGCCACACCTTGGAGGGGTACCACTGGGAGAGGGCTAAAGTGTGGTTTTGATCCCAGATGCCAGATCCAGACTTTCCCCTCACATCTGGTTGCCCATGCTATGGGCTTATAGGTATCCTTTTGGGGCCCTTGACTTTCTCTCTGTTGGCTAAATAGGGTCTGCCAGGAGGAGAATGCATCTTATGGCCTGGTAACATTGGGCTCCCCATTGGGATGTAAAAGCTGTTGCTTCAAATCAGTCAGCATTTGAGGAAGGATCACAAAAGACATTTTCATGCTTCCTGTGTTGTTACATGATGTTGAAGGATGGAAATGGAAATCTCTACGTGAAGGAATCACATTGCAAAAAAAAAAAACCAAAAAAAACCCCTGTAGCACACTTGGATCAATGCCAAGGACGAGTGTTTCAGTCACATTATCATTTTATTTTGGATGGTTTGGGTGTGTCAGCTTGCTGGTTCTTCAGCTCTCATGTGGTACCTAGTTTTTCCTCACATCTTGTATAGGACTTCTGAGAACTTAGGATAGCAATAGGAAGACCACTCTTTCAGCCTGAAACCACAGTTTCCACATTTGTCATAACTGAGCACAGCAGAACCTGAGGCCTTTTATTGAAGGATGACCAAGTGAAATGCTTGGAATGGATTCTTTCAGCAATCCTCCTGCTCCAGCACCCTGACCTAAAATGATTCTTTCTGACTTCAAAGGAAGTTTACCTGAATCAGGTAGCAGTCACTCAGGGAGTATTTTGCACAGGTATATGGATTTCTTTCTGATTTGCTAATGAAGCACAAAATCACTAGAGGCTGTGATATGTTTGTATAAGAACCTAGCAGAGAGTAGAATTTTTACTATAACTGCTTTATACAGATGAAAGACCCTTTTAAATTATTTTAAAAGTTAATTTTCTGATATCCAGGAAGTTTAAAGCAGAGGCAGGTACTCTTCTGTGTCTTGTATATCAGTGTTGAGATACTGTAACAATAAAAATGGTTCAAGAAATATCAGGCACTTTTATTGAAAAATAGCCTTTCTTCACAGACCACAAGTTTAGCTCTTTTTCTTTTATCACTAAATACAAGTTGGACTGTACAATATTTGGGAAATATTTATTTAAAAATAGTAGATCAGTATTGTAAAGGAAAGTTGTACAGAAATTGAACATTGTGCAGGTAAAGTAACATACAATTGCTTCCGAAAACACAAGGCGAAACTATTAAGGAATAACACTGACAAAGTCTTAAAAATTTATGTTAAAAAACCATAAATTATCAAGTCAGCTTTGCAGAGAAAAAGAAATAAGATGATAACTGAACTTACATTTATCTCTAGTAGCTGCAAAGCAATTTGACATCTATGGAAACCTGACCCCTGGGGAATACCCACAACCCAAGGAGCTGTGAGGCAGCTGGGTGTCACCATCAGGACAACAGGCATCCTACTGTGGGTGACCAATGGCAAGTCAGGGGGTAGTTCTAGACTTTTGTGCATCTTTGGGGCCACTAGAAGACTTCTGGTCATGCCAGCAACTGCACATAACATAAACCAGTATTCTGATTGTTGTAATTAGTATGTGATCCAGGGTAGAAGCATTTTGTTCGGTTGTTTTTTTTCCACTACACCCTTCCTAAGCTTCATTGCCCCTCAATGAGCCCCTGGGCTAAAAGCTGGTTGAATTTAAACAAGCAAAACCCTTGCAGTACACAACACAGATACTTAATTTTGAAAGTATATACGGGGATTTATACTGCAAGATTTATTTTACTGTCTGATTGTAGTAGAACAGTCAAGAAGCTCTTTCCAGCGTTCAATTGTTTTGTGATTTCTGATAATCTAAAAATATATCTTCCAAAAGCAAAGTGAAAGTATATTAAATATAGCATAGCCATAGAAAAGGAGAACAAAGACCTGGCACATCTGCCCTAATGAATTATATGGCAAAGGCTCAGTTTAATTCAGCAGGAATGGGACCACAAATAAATAGTCATAAATATTACTTATGTACTAACACAGTAGCCTAATAAGACTCAGATGAGACAAAGAAAAAAGCCACATAATTTTATACTAAAATTATGCACAAAGCAATTTACAAATTGATAATGAAGTCATCACATATTAATCAACTCTTAAAATAATTATAGATACATTTCCACCATTTGTCATGATACAAACTCTGGACAAATTAATATAATAGCAACGTATGAAGAGCACATTTTCTGCTGGCAGCCAGTGTGGTGCATTGTGCCTGCAGTCAGGGCCAAATACAACTATTGGCTACCTAGAGAGACAATCACTTAAAGATATTCCTTTTCCTCCATTTCAATGCTCTCAGGTGAGGAAGTTCTAGCAATATTAATCTCTGCACTGCAGAGATATTTGACTTAAAAGGACTTTCAAAGCTTTAAAAATAAGTTAGCAATAATAACTTAGCTCAAAGATTGCATCTGACCCATTCTTTTAATTTTCAGCAAAGAAGGTAAAAAAATATCCCAGTGAAACCCTATATTCCCACTACTGCCAAATTGTTTATTCATTGCTAATTTACTTATGGAATACAATCAAAACTCTCATGCTTGATTGTTTCATTTTTATTACTAATTTGGTATGTTATGATAGTTATGTTGCAAGTCACTGAAGGTCCATTTATTTATAATTCTACATTACATTTTTATCATTTTTACATACACATGGCCCAACAACTAACTTTCTTTGCTTTACATCTCACCTTTCTCACTTTCTTTGTTATTTGCTGCATATACAGATTGTAGTGAAAAAAGTTTTGATTTATTAAACAATTTAAAACTTTTTTCTTCTTCACTATCATATCTGTCCTGAAAAAAATAGTTTAGGGAAATACTGTGGTCCTATGAATAAGCCAAAAGGTAAAACAACTGAGCAGCTGAAAATTGGCACAAGCTGAGTTTCAGCTTACACTAAAATCTGTATCACTTACTACAGTTGACAACTTCTGGAGAGTTATCTTAAATGATGCAAAATTATTATTTTCTTCCATGAAGATATGCAACTTGAAGAGGAAAGGCAAGTGTCAAAGCATGATTTCACAGAGCAGTGCATTCATGGACCTCTGTAGACCTCAACAGTCAGTTATGTACTATAAACACTAATAAAATTGGGGGACAAGCCATAAACAATTAACACCTTTGCTCTGGCTGAATAACAGTTGCCACATGATCATAATACTGGAGACTCTTTGCAGAGCAGACCAGTGGAGACTGAAAATATTGGATCCACTGGGAATGCTGAATGTAAGGCCACAAAGAGGACTGTCTCCCTTTTTCAGCTTTAATTAAAAAAACAAAACAAAATCCAAACAAAACAGTTTTACACACAGAAAAAAATCTATCCCAAATAAAAGGAAGAAAAATTATTCAATTCCACTAAAAAGAATATTATATGTTTGTTATTGTTTGAAGACCAATCATTTCACCACAAGAAATTTTCAAGGGGAGATTTTCAAGATTGTGGCTGGACAAATCCCTAAGCAAACTCATTGGAATTTAGTGCTAATCTTGCTTTGAACAAGAAATTGGATGAGATTATATTTTTTTTGAGATTACTTTAATTTGAAATATTCTATGATTCATTGATTTTACTGCTCTTAAATAATCTGGAAATTGCTGATGTAACTGAAAAGGTGATACTTTGGAACCTTTAAGTAGGAGTACTCTCTTAAATGGTTCTCCTCTCAATGCCTGTAGGATAAAAGGACTACAGAAACCAAGAGCATCTTGTTTCTGTGCTCCACATCCTTCTGGGAAAACACAGTATGATATAATCCAAGAACTGTATCTTGGATTAGCTACTTACATACGCATTTCTCTCTAGTACCTAATGAGTTAAAGATTTCATTTAGCCTGATGCCACACATCTATATTCATAATCATTAGTGCAGGGGATAAGAATGTTATTTGTATAGTGGCAGTTCCTGATTGGCCTAGTCATGGATATAGACTCATTTTGCCAAGCACTATATAAAAAATAGGAAAAAAAAAAACCACACACACACACACACAAAAAAAAAAAAAGAAAAAAAAAAAGAAAAAAAAAAAAAAAAAAAAAGAAAAAAAAAAGAAAAAAAAAGAAAAAAAAAAAAAAAAAAAAA
>JANHGL010015369.1:0-14419 GCA_024611195.1 Ceyx melanurus | reverse complement strand
TTTAATTATATTAATTTTATTTGAGTATCATTTGAGCAGGTTTGCACAGTTTCTGCTCCCTTCAGTGTCATGCTGCTCTCCTACAGGTTGAGGATTGTGCTGCTTCAGATGAAGTAGACTGATGATGTAGCAACAAATGCATTTCCCATTCTTACAGCTCTCTATCTACAGAATATCCATAGTGTAACTGAAGGTGTGCTTTCAATTTCTCCTTCTAGGTTTGTAAAGTCCCATGCATGAGTCACATAAGTCTTCAGTCTCACTACCGTGGTGCAAAGCATAGAAAGGTAAATTTTTTCCATATTAAGTGTATGTGCAAATTTAATCATAACTCTGGAACTCTCAGAGTCCAGTAATTGATTTCAGATGGCTTGAAGAGCTTCTCTGACTTACTGTTAGATCTGTAGCAGTACCCTTCTTAGGAGATCCCAAGAAGAAAGATGAGGTAGGCATCTCACAACCCTGTTTTTGTGTAGCATGTGACTTGAAACATCAAACAGACCTAAAGGTCAGTGTGTGTTCATTATGAAAATTAAATTTGAATTACATGGAAGTCAGGAATGGTGGAAGAATGCAAACTTCACTCTTGGAAATGGGTGTAACTTTGCTGGTTTAATGGAGAACAGCAAACTGACAGGACAACATCTAAAAAGTGTAGGGAAGATGGTGGTTCTTTACTGGGGGTTGGCTTTAGCAGTAAAGACTGAAGCAGATACATTTATGACATCATGTAGATGATTTTTTTTTAGATTTTTTTTTTTTCTTTCACCCACCCAATTGTTTTTAAAAAGGCATTGGTAAAGATGCTTTGTTCATGTTTGTCCTTCACCAGAGGAAGATTCAAAAATTCAAGAAATGATCTTCATCTTGTATTCTTGATCCCAAGAGTCTTAAACTGTAGAGCTTTTCTTTGACAAAAATCCCCAGTTTGCATAGGATGAGCTTGAAGAATTAGAATAAATAGAATTTCTGTATATGGACTGCTAGCACCAGCTGGTATGATTTCAAGTAGGGATATATTAAGGAACAACTAAATTCTGTGTTTCACATGCACAGTTAAGTATTATATAAATTGTCATACTAGATAATCTCTTAAAACTTCATTAATAACAAGGCTTCCTTGAATTTAACCTTGTATAAACTCAGTACATTGTGTCTGTACTTCCAGCTTTTGCAGAAAACCAAAAGGCTCTAATATTTCTAATTTAATAATAGAGAATTTGGCCTGCAATGAATGCAATTAATCTGCAAAGGCTACTCAGGAAGTACAAGGTTTTTCCTTCAAGTGCAGCACATTAATTTATTTTTCTTATTTTATTTTGGGATGACTTGCATCTTCATAATTAAAGAAAGAGAAAGCCCTGAGACCCAGGACTGTCTATTGTAAGTATGACACTTTTTTCTTTCCAGCTTCCTAGGCTAGATACTCTTTGGGGATTTGAATGTTTGTTGCTTTTCTGGTAGGTCAGATATTTGCATTTAGATGTCTGTAACCAAGGTTCCTGAAAATGAGCATCTGCACAGAGAGGAGAGATGCCGTCAGCCCTCTGCTGCTGGCTGTGCTGCAGGCAGGGCTCACCACATTTCTGCACTGTCTCCTCAAAATCCAGTGGGTTTGAACAGTGCAAAACTTTATACCTCAGCAGCAACAGATGGGTTTAGTTATGGGCAAAATCACTTCAAAAATAGGAATTACACAGGCAATAGTTAAACTTTCACTTTTTCCAGTCAGTGGATACTGATGCATCATCATGTTTTAATCTTGAATGCTGAGGATGTTGTTCAAGCTGCTTGTGGATTTGAGGGAAGAGGGGGCAAGGGAAAAAAAAAGTCCCAGAGGAATTACCTTTGTAAAAGCATGTCTGAAAATTCACTCTGAAGAATCCATCCAGCACCCTATGATGCATTTTAATGATTTTGCTGCCTCTGGCACTGTTTAAATGTTTAGAGCAGATGTTTTCTGCCAAGTACCTCTAAGACAGGTGGACTCTGAGACACAATACTGAAGCTGCTGTTGCTGAGCCTGTATTCAGCTGTAAAATGAAGATGATTGTTCATTTCTCTGCATGAAAGCAGAGAGAAGTAGCCTGACTGTCCCACTGTCATCCTAGGTGCTCCAGCTCCAGCCACAAGTGTGATGAGCCACGAGACACAGAGACCAGGTAGCTGGATATAAATGAGCTGGTGGCCTTGGTGGGTGCAGCTTTGTTGTCATGGTGACCAAAGCAGGTGGATGGTCATGGGGGTTACCTAACACTTGAACCATTGCTGTTCTTTTGTGCACTTCATTAGTGCTGCACGTCAGCCAGGGATATTACACAAGTGTTTTAGGCAGTGCAAAACCCTAAAGCTATTAAAATTCAGTGAGAAGCAACATACAGCCCTGCTAGAAACTTTGATAGTTCAGGCTCAGGGACATATTAACTGTGGTAGTGCAGCTTCTAGTGTGCTCAGAGTACAAGAGATATTTGCTGTATTAGTGAAGATCATGGATTCTTAGACCTCAGACAGTCTGACTTTTCAGTGTCAGACTCCAAACAAGCAGTCTCAGTGTGTGACAGGAGTGCTAGAGGTAGAGGGGAAGAAGGAGGTTGGTGGTTTAATTATTTTTTTTTGTTTTTAAATGAGAACTGACATGGTCCAAAACCAAATTAGGTTTTGTCCCTCCTAAGTCTCCATTAGAAACTCATTTAAAGTCATATCAGTTATGTGTAAACTCTCTAATGTTTGCTGTCTCTATGTGTATATATTTTACTTCAGTGAAGAGAGGACTTACAAAGGATATAACCTGTCTGAAGGATTTTATGAATGATCCCAAAAGAGAAGAACCTCTAGTTGGTAGGTTGGTTTGTTTGGGGTTTTTTTCAATGATGTGTCTTGTATTTGTAACCAGATGGTTTTTGTTTTGAAATAAAAGGTGGAATTTTAACTATTGTTGCATTGATCTTTTATATACTTTCCCATTTTGGCAGAATATACAGGAGTTCCTGTTCAGTGAGGTATTTTTCCTCACTGTCTGTGGAAAACCAAGCAGAAAGGAGATGACTTCTAAGGTTTTCTTTCTTTCTGGTTGCTGGATCAAAAAACCCTGTTCACATTAAGTTTGACCAAGTAGTTTAAATGCAGTTTTTAATTACAGATATTTGCATTTTCTATTCTCATTCTCTTTTTTTTTTTTTATATGCACTTCTCCATGAATTCACTTTCATTACTGTAATTTATGGAAGGCTTGCTCTTTGTTTCTTGAAAATATCCCAGGCAGGAAAAAAGGGACATTAAATTCTTTGTTTCTGTGGGCTTGCAGATCACAGAATCACAGAGTATTAGGGGTTAAAAGGGACCTTGGAGATCTTCAAGTTCAACCCCCCTGCCAGGCAGGATCATATCATCAGCTCTGCCATAAATAATGTTTTGCCTTTGAGAATAAAGCAGTGTGAAGAGATAAACTAACTGTTATGGGTAGTAAGTCCAAATAAGTGGTGAAATTCTGAAACTGTAATACTTCTATTTATTAATTTGTCTTTTAATGAACAACATTGAGAATTATCATGTTTGTTTATAGTAGTCTATAGTAAAATATAGATATTTGTAACTCTTGCTTTGCCAGGCTTGGAATATGTGGTTGAAATCAGATTTGAAGGAAGGAAAGAGCCTCATTATGAATGCAAACTGTGTGGGTTTAATACAGAGATGGCACCCATGATAGAACATCTGAGTGGATATAAGCACAGAAGAGCATATATTGTGAGTAATTTTGATGCATTTTAATCACAGTTTCTTTACAGCACTCCCCATCTTTTTATTTTTCTCTAATACTTGCATCAAATTTGAAATTTCAACCCCCCAGTGATAAATTGTTAATCCTTTATGGTTGACTCTTCCTGGGTCAGATCAACATCAATAGCTGTGAGCTGTTGAGGATGTGTGATCCAGAGGCACAGCCCAAAAGTGTTTTGATTGCCTCAGGATCAGGTTCCTAGATGTTGTATTTTCTTTCTTATTCCTCAGTAGTGTAGTTGAATATGGTACAGATCACATTGCATTTAAATTTAAAATTTAATTCATTTTAATTGCATTACAATTCAATTGGTTGTGTTACAGGGAAGAAACTAGCTCATCATGTTCAAAACTATGTTTACCACTCTTTTGGAAGCTTGTCCAAAAGGTGAAATGTGCCCATTTTGTGATAAATTTTGATATGACCATCTCAGGCTGGGGTTTTTTTTTGTCAACAGTCTAAAGAATTTCCAGATAAAATGAAGAGAAAGACAACAGATGTAAAAGAATGTAAAGTCTCCTTCCTCAGACGGGTAGCGGGAGAGCTGGAGAAGGCTGGAGGATTAAAGATGTATAAGGTAATTGTAAATAAATGTCAAAGTCTCCAAAAATGTGTCTTAAACAGTGCATTTATGTTTGACTTAGTAAGTCTTAAATTATGGGGAAGAAAACATTAGTATTGAAATTAATCTGGAGAAAACATACTTGGTTTTTTTTAAGAAGTTAGTTTTTTTAACTAGAAAACATACAGTCTGAATTCAGCTCTTTAGAAATTTTATTGATTTACTTGAATGATTTTTAATTTTTCTTTTTCTTTTTTCTTTTTTCTTTTTTTCATTTTTTCATTTTTCATTTTTCATTTTTTTCATTATTTTTTCATTTTTTCATTTTTCTTTTTTCATTTTTTTATTATTCTTTTTTCATTATTCTTTTTTCATTTTTCTTTTTTCATTTTTTTATTTTTCTTTTTTTCATTTTTCTTTTCATTTTTTTTTCATTTTTTTCCTTACATTTTCTCAAATGTAAGCAAGTTTTTTTTCCCTCAAATTTCACTTATATTTGCAAGCTTAAATACCTATAAAATGATGGGCTACACTATGCTCGACTACAAAAAGGTTCTTTTTTCATTTCGAAATGCAGGTGTAGTAGAAACTGTTATGAAATTTTAATCCTAAAATCTAATATGAAACTATTTCTATTCATAGATTGAAGGTTACTTAAGACCAAGTACCTCACGTAAGTCTATGAATCACTTGACTATGACAGTTTGGTTAGCTCATATTTGGCCTGATTTGAAGCTTTGATTGATTTAAAAGCTACAGCTTGTAATAGCACAAAATGAAAATCTTTGAAAACCATTTTTTTGGTGAATTTGAAATGAGGGAAGAAGGGAATTGCCAGTCTTGCAGTGTTTCTTAGACATTTTGTAGCTGCTGGGTACTGGAGGTATTTAAGAGGTATAAATACAGTAGCTGGCTAATCAAGGAAAATGAAAAAAAATGTAGAAAAATGGGGTTACATCTGTTACTGTAATATGGTGGAATCCCTATGCTGTTGCTAATCATTCTTTTTAATTTTTTAGCCCCATCAAAGAAGAAAGCAAGGTGAGGCTACTACCCACCCCCACAGTAGAATCAAGACAATTTTTTTTTGAGCTCTCCTTTCTGTAACAAGCATCATCATCCATGGGGATAATATTTTCTATTGTCTTTCTGCTGTATGTATCCCTCTTGTGTAAACTCTTCCTTAGAACTGAATTCATGGCTTTTGAAATACTGCACTGGTTATGCAGGTCAGGAGCATATAGTATTTTAATAACCTGCAGAAAAAGAGATCTTGTATTGGTGCTGTACATTTGGAAATTGCTATATAGTCATTCTAGATATTATGAATAAACCTTTTTTTTTTTTAGTAATCTTTAGAATGCCTCTTAATTCTGTTGTTTCTTTCTTTTTAAGGTGGGAAGATGATTATAAGCATAAGGTATGTAGAAGTAGTAATTCTGCAAGTGTCTTATGTGTTGTAGCAGTTTCCTTATGCTTCCTTTTCATTTTTCTGGAAAGCTTTTACTTTTTTGGCCTCATTTGCTATTTTATTGTTATTGCAGAAGCAAAATAACTGACCTAATGACCAACACTGAGAACTGACTCATTCATATCTTAGTGGCAGAGGTTGTTTTTAATCTGATGGGTTCTGTAGTGATGTTTTGCTCTCTTAGGCCTCAGGCTGGGCAGGTGCTATGCTCAGTGCAGCTGGGAATTTCACTTCTTTTAAGCCTGAGGTTGGAGCTGAGTGAGGATTTATGGCTGCGACCTAAAATTACTCTTTATTTTAACCTGTATTGATGAATAAAAGATGAAAAGGTCTTGTTTTGTACAAGACAGTGCAACAAATAGTGTACTATTGGCTCTTCAATTTTTCCTCCCCATTCTGCAATCCCACAGAATGATCCTGTTAGGAAGCAGAAAGCTCTGGAGTTCCTGGTATGTGTGCAAAATAACTGTGGTAAGAGGCATGCATGATTAATCAAGCTCATTTGACCACAACATTAATTTCTAATTTTAATTTACTTTAGTCACAGCTTCATGTAATTACTAACTAGTCTCTTTGGATGTAAAAATTACAGGTAGCCATAATTGTTCTGTGCACTTTAGTATTATATCAGTATTTTTTGGTATCTCTTATTCCCAAAATGACACAAAGCAAAATCATGATGGAAACTTTCCTCTTTTTGTTATCAAAACGGGGAAATCACAGGCACAGAAGCTTACTTTTTAAATTAAATTTAATCATAAACAACATAAATTTAAGGCTTGTGCCTTTCTCCCCCTTCAACAAAATGTGTGGGAGTGGCACAAACACATAGGTTTATATGTTAGCTTTTATCAGGCCATAATTAATAATTTTATTAATAATAATTTAATTATTATTATTTTTAATGACCAATTCTAACCATGTTTTTCAACAGGAGACTTTTCATATCACCTCAGACTCAGAAGCAACACTTGTTGTTCATATCACACAGGAACTCACAGAAGCTTTGAAGGCCTTTTGTGAAAAGAAAGCAGCAGTAAGTAACTCCATCTTGACCAGAACTGTTTTCCCACTGGGAGGAAAGTAGTGGCTGAACTCATGGTGTTAACACCAAAAACCTTTTTCTTTACCCAGGTTAACTATACAAACAATCTGAGGCCACTGATGTCAATATCTCAAGATGAATTTTCAGGAAGGAAAAGCATCCCAAAACACTATAAGCCATATGGAAAATCCAAAGGTAATTTAGATATTAAAGTTCTAGTTTAAGTCTACTCTTAACACAGCACAGATTGCATCAATTTCATTTTATGTCCAGACACAGTAGAGTGATGTCCAGACACAGTTTCTTGGGTAGAGTGATGTGAAGTGTGTCTTTGCCCTCTGCATCTGTTCAGGGTAGCAGTCTATGAAGTCTTTGTGACTTCAGCTGTGACTAAGAACATTTGTGTCTCACTGAACAGTGTTAGAGCAGTGAAGACTGGAAATCTAAGCAGTAACCTTCACTATTTAACACGAGGGGCTTGGGCTGAAAAGATGCTGGACACGGGTAAAACATAAAGGCAGGGAAAAAAGGGAGAATAGCACTCAGAAAACCTCAAAGTAGTTGTGTTTTCTGGTGCTAGTGACATTTATTTATTTATCCAGGAAATTCTAACTGGAATCCAGGGTTTTTGCCTCACTCTGAAGAGTGTTCTGCAGATGCTTCTTTTGCTCCTGCTGACTTGCATGGTTACCAAACAGCCGATGGATCCTCTTCCTATGGACTCGGACCAAGTGACTTTGAGATGCTGTCTGCACTTGGGGACTCTCTTGCTCTTCAGACTGGAAGTCCTGCCAGTGGCATCAGTGGGTGGCTGGGACAGTTAAGCCAGCCTGCAGCTGGGGGCAGCTCAGCCAGGGTGGCCTCTCCCTACGAGACAAGCCCAGGGAGCAAGTACTCGGCCGATGAGCGAGGGAGGAAGCTCCGTGGAAACAGAACCTCCTATGGTGGGGGAGGTACAACCTGGATTAAGTGTAGTGAGCAAGGATTACCCTACCCCAATTCTTCTGCCTCATATCCATCTGGAAGATACTCCATAAGCTATCCTCTGCAAAGCTATTCCTCTTACAAGAATGATGGGTCTGTGAATACTTGTGCATCTCCTGCACATTCTGCTGTTTCAGGGTCCAGGTGGAACCAGAGCACCAGCTGGAACCAGGACTCTAGGTGTCAAGGATTCAGGCATCAGAAGTCAGGCTCCGAGAGTGACTGGAGTTCACATCAGGACTTCTTTCCTAGCAGTTGTTTGTACAGAGATCACCAGCAGTGCAGAAGCTCAGATGAAATGCTGGATGAAGATACTGTTGGTCTTAGTCCCAACGTTTTGAATAGACTCCAAGGAAAGGATATACCTACAATGACCAGGATGCTTGAGCAGTTGGCTCCATCTTATCCAGCACTTAAGAGTAAGATTGTAATTAGTTCTCATGTAAAATTCCTTACATCAACACAGTTGCTTTAATGTAAGCAGGGGATAGTGTGCAACAGAGGTAGTACAGTCCCTTAGGAGGAGTTGAGTTCATTTTGCTCAACACCTCTGTCACCCTAAGAATGACCTTAGTGGCCTCTCTGAAGAGACTTGACAACTAAATAGAGCTGTGTGTTAAAATTCTTCTAGCACAAAAATCTCCTGAACTGGAAGGTGTGTCCTGGGTCACCTTGCTAACTAGCATCTTCTGTCCCTGATCAGTGTTTGTACCATGGGGGTGGCAGCTGTGGGGGGGGCATAGAGGAAGAGCCATGGCAATGCTTGCAGAGTCACAGCTGGCTGCTGGTGAAATAGATGGAAACACTCCAAATGGATGAAACACACTGGGAGAACAGAAATGTTACCAAGCAGCTGGTTGGTTATATGACAAATCATTTTTTTCCAATTTTTGCAGGTTTTCCTTAATGTTCAAAATAGTGCTATAGTATTAAAAATAAGAGAGTCTTATTTGGGAGTAGATTGTAAGGAGGATTTAAAGGGAAATGACTGCACAGCTGTAATTGGGTGTTTGTTTGGACAACACATTATGTTTATGATATTACGATTAGTAATTAACAAGGTAGCTGGTCACTAATAATCACTTTCACTTTAACATTCTCCTTGCTGTGTTATATAAAATAACATGAACTTAGAAGTAACTTTAAATGTTTTTATCTTTCCTTTCTAGAACTAAATATTCAGACATTAGTCAATGTGCTGGTAGAAACTAGAGGAAAAGATTAAGGATCAACAACAGCTGAACTAGAAATGGATCCAGGATTTAAGAATCTCCATCTCTTGGCTTTCAGGAAAGAGACTACATTTGATTCTGTTTGGTTTTAGAAGCTGGAAGGGAGGTAGGGTTTTATTTTTTCACATGTGAAATACAACTGGAACTTCAACATAACAGAGGTGAACATACTATTTTGTTTAGACTTTTTAAAGTTATTTGTTACACCTTAATATGGTACAGAAAAAAAAAATCTTTTTGTTATTTTTTGAAAATATGTTAATGTTATTATGTCAGCACAAAGCTCATAACCCTTTTATCACCCTTCCCAACTCAGAAAAAAAAAAGGTTTTACTTTTATGTTATCTACTTTGGAATAATATTCACTGAAAATACAGCTCCCTTGCATGAAACTACAAATTGAGTTTTCTTCACACAAATGTAAGGCCAGTTCAGCTCATTTGAGGCTTTACAATGAGGGTATTTTTAGACATTGATACACTACAGTTCTGTTTAGCCAAAGAAAGGAGAAGGTCACAGCAAAATATTCTGAACATGATGCTGTATGAGGAAAATGTAATCTAGTCTAGGGAATTGCTGTGTAATGGGACATAGTACTTGCTTGCATTTTTGCAGAGTAAAAAGAGATGTGAAATGTATGCAGGCTTTTTTTTATCACCTTCAGAATGAAATTATTACAAATCAACTTAAACTATAAGGTGATCAAGTGAAAATAATAGGGAAAAATATATTTTCAAACGAGCTAAGAGGTATTTACTGGTCATGGTGTCAACAACAGCTAACCTGCCTGTGGCTTATGGGGGTGTGGACTGGCTGCTTGCACTGAACTGAGGATGGGAGAGGACTTAGGAATAAATCAGTATGGCTACAGTGCAAGAAAGTCTTTGGATAAAAGCAAAAATCTCTTCTTTTGAACACACCCTGAAGAGTAACAACTACAGGTAAGTCATAGTGCTGCTTGAGCATTTTGAAGTGCTTTGGATAGTGCTCAGATTTTCTTAGAGCAGTTTAAGAGAACTTGCTGACTTCTCTTTGCTTCCTTAAGTTATATGCAGAGCAGTTAGATACAGTGCTGTTTGAAGATGTCCCAGAAATAAGGCAGCAACTGGAAAATGAAAACATAAGGCAAGGAAAAAAGGCTATCACTGTGAAGTGGGAGGGATCCCTGAACTGTTGGAAATTAGAATACAGAAATAAAACCTCCACCCCCCTAAAAAAAAACAACCTGTAAAAAAATGACATAGACTGTAGAAGTGGATGTAATATTTTTACTTGATTTTAAATTCTGTATTAAAAATTAATACATTAAACTCTTATAAAAGTAAGGCACATGCAAAACATGTTGTGCAACTTCTGACTTTGGACTCTTACAAACTAACAAGCACTACTCTAATTTGGCATTTCTAAAGAGTCATTTTCTCCATGCATGATATGTGGGAGAAGATTAAGTTTGACATTGCACCAGTTAAATCTAGACTCTGTGCTTACAGATAGCAGAGATGGTTGTATCATACAGGGATACAAAACAAAAACCAACTCAAGTACAGGTTCTGCAGGTGATGACCAACATACAAAACTGAACAGTGTGAAGTTCTATCCATTATAATACACCAATAATCTCATTCAGTACAGGGTGATTTGGCAGCTCCAGTCTGTCATGCCAGTGTGCAGTTAGTCAGTGTCATACAATGCTGAAGACCATGGAAAGGTATTGCTCATAGGACACCTGAATCCAGCCATCCTGATCAGTGTCGTATCTCCGGAACACATCTGTCAGCCTCTGGAAAGACAAAAACCCACATGCTTTTGGACCTGGGGGGAGTTCAGACTGCTGGGCATTCTGTTTGCCACTCAGCTTCCAGCTGCTGCCTTAGCCTACAGTCCTTGAGGCCAGGGAGGTGCTGCTGTAGGGACTGGACCTTAGAGACTTTTTACAACTGGCTTTAAAGTAGGTGAAAACCAATGCACAGCTCGTGAGACATTTGATCTCATCTGGAGGCAGAAGCCAGTAAGTACCCTGTCCATTTCTCACCAAATGTGATTTCTCTATCCCTGGTATCCAAGTTTTGATTATGGGTGTTGTAGCACCCCAGCCAATCACCCCAGGGGGTAGGTGGCTTCTTGTCCAATTACCTTGAGGTTAAAAGGGTATAAAAAGAGCTGTAAATTAATTAATAAAGGCTTCTTGGCATCTTGGTGAAGAAAATCATCTCTGCCTCGCTCTCTCTCCTCCTCTGGCAACTGGCAGATAAGCAACACCATGAAAGTTAAATACATTTTTTTTTGTCCTGTATTTAAAAGTATCACATTTATTTGTGATGTGGATGGACAAAAAAATGAAGACCAATCAATGAAGGTGTTTCTAGCACCTCTTGTGTACTTCCTCAAACAGTTTTATTTCTAAGCAACTTCTAGATCCAATATTATAATTAAAAGTCGAGAACCATTAAAGAAAATGTGATTTTTCAATTAAAAGTTCATCTTTCTTACCTGTAGAACAACACAGCACTGAATAAAGTCATCAAAAGCAACCTGTCCTCTGCCTTGCCTGTCGAATTTCCGAATCAGGATATCGTAGAACTGATCAGACAGTCGATAACCTGGGCAGAGAGAAATGCTTTAAAAGCTTTCAATGCCTGCAGCCCTCTAAAAATCACTAGGGGGTTTAGCAGGTGTGTAGAACAAAACCAGAAACCAGTAAGCAGTTGCCAGAGGCGATTTTTTTCACCAAATATTTCTGTATTAAATCAAATGCAGGCAGTAGAACCTGTGCTTAATAATTATAGACACAGTAACCATAACTACAGATTAAAGGGACTGGGTGAGGGAATGGTTTTGGACTGCAACTCATGTTTGTTGGGGTTTTTTCTGCTTTTTTTTTTTTTTTTCATTCTGAAGTCAAAAGTTCCCTTCAGAATTCCAGCCAAAGGCTACCCTGGCACTGGCAGCTGGCTTCACTTCATACAGCAGCAACCTGGATGAGTTCAGAGTGAGCTGAAGTATTACTGATGCCCTCAGAGCATCTTCTTAGGTGAGGCAGAAAACATTCCACACATGTACTGACACATCCATTTTCTCAACAGCTTTAAAGGCACCTTGTACCTAAAATGGTAACTGCCTTTCACCTGCCTCGTTTTTAGTACCATTGGTCAGAGCAACACAGCCCTAACAATAAGAAGCTCCTCAGAGAACACAACCCAATAATAATAAACTAATTACAAATGGATTACCAAAACCTGTTAGTGCTTGCTTGAGTTCATTTTTGTCAATCATGCCAGAATTGTCTCTGTCATACGTTCTGAAGACATTCTGCCAGTCTGAGATGTACTTCCAGACTCCTGTGAATTCATTGAAATTCACACCACCTTTGTTTTCTCTGTCAAACATGCCTGAAATGAAAAATGAGACACATCTAAAACCTTAATTGTACTACTCTTCAGTAAAATGCAAGATGGGACAAAACAGCTACCAAGATACTATCTTTTTAGAAAATTTAAGATGACCATTTAAAAAATATAACTCCATATATAAATTATATAAAATATAACCCCACATATAAATGATGTGGGTGCAGCAGTTGGACACATTCTCAACTGTCTGGACAGGTCACAAAACAGTGTCTTGACTATTTCACATCACCTGACTACACTCACCAAGAATTGACCTGACTGTTGCTGGATTAAAGGGAGTCCACGTGCCTGAAACAGAAAGAATTAATTAATTCCTCTAAGTAACATTTCATAAAAGCCACAAACCAACCAACAAATCAGGTAAGAATTAAACAGTGACATCAGAGATAGATGACATGAAGCTGGCATACTATCAAATAATGCTGCTTTGAAGTAATTATGTTGACCATTCAAGATTACTTTTGACTAATGCTGTTACACACACTGGCTGGACCATAAGAAATAACCCAAAACCTAGGAAGATTTCTTTCATCCCAGGTAGTCAGATAAAAGGCAAAATCAAAACTCAAGTCCCACTTTTTTTACTGCCAGGAGCAGAAGAGTTTTAATTCAGACAAGGTCTATCTATTCCTCAGTAAAACCTCATCTGCTTATTTCCTATTTTACAGGTGGATTACTTCAGGGCATTTATTTTCTGACAGGAGTGAAAAGGTTCCTAACATGGCATAAGCACACAGTGCAGTTCAGAGGTGAGTTGAGCATAAATCCCACCTCCACTGCTAAATCAATAAAGGGTTTGTTTAAATGACTATTTTTAGCCAAGAAATATTGCTGCTTGAAAGGTTCTGCTTGGTCTGAGCAGGCTTGGTGAGGGATCGAGCTGTGTCAATGGTGCTCAGAAGGGAAACTGAAGGAGCAGGACTACAGAAGCAGCCACAGGGAAAATCCCTACACTGTAGGCAGGCCACAGGACTATTAGCAAAGAAAGAGAAAGCAGAGCAAAGTCACTCTCAAAATGCTTAAGCAGTATTTGAGACAGAGAACATCAGTACCTTAGAGTTGTATGTCTCCTGACAAAAATAAAAAATAAAGGAATTATTCATAGTGTCCCAGCATTTAACTCTGAACAGAATAGAGGGAAAAGGGAAAACACAGTTTGGAATTTAACTTACTTCATGTCCAAATGTTCAAGGGACTCATACAGACACTGTCTAGTGAAACCAAAGTCACTAGTGCTGAAGAACCATGCTGATTTCAGCCTGTTCCAACAAAGACTAAGACTGTTCCCCTCCCCTGGCTTCACTATGAACTTTATATGGCAACACAGGAAAAAAATAAAAAAAAAAAGGAAGAAAAAGCAGGAAGCAGAGGTTTTTATTGTGCAAACAGTATAAAAAGTGATCATCAGTCCCTCCCAGGTAAGTAAACTGTTATTTGCTTAAACCTGAGATGTGGAAAAGCTGAGTGTCAAAAAACACACTGAACTTCTAATTTTAATGAGCACTGTGCAGACTCATGTTTAGAAATAAACCCATAACATGCTTTTAGCCCATGTTAGATTGCAGGACAGGATATATTCTGAAAAGAATATAGTGAATTGTTAGTCACTTTAGAAACTGTGAAGGAAGGAAGCTTGCAGCTCTGTAGATATTTTGTCTAACAGTGAATTTACTTGCTGGGGATCCTTCACAACTGCAAAGCACTGCAGCTGCTCATCTACACTGTAAGTAAGGAGAGAAAAGACTTCAGGTAGTCAGCACTGCCTAGTATCTTTAATTTTAAGTACAACCTTTTCCACCCTAAGTCACCAGAGGAAAGTAAAAATAGGCTAATGGAAATTTATTTTTTTCAGTTTTATTTTCCTTCCATGAGTTATTTGGGCATAGCCTAGTTACTCTTTAAATTATGACAGGGAACTGACACACTAGTAGAAAGTT